>BSBK01014729.1:0-29538 GCA_027943335.1 Chamaecyparis obtusa | reverse complement strand
AACTCAGTAATCAATACATTCATTGTTTGGTGAATAATTGATGCTTGGTGATTACTAACTCAGTACTCTGTAAATAATGACACTTAGTAAGTGTTCTTAGTTAAGCTTGTATTCTGATAGCTTTATGTTCTACCTTGTATCTACTCGGTGTGAAGGATTTGTAAGTTCAACCAACTGACTTGTTTTAACTCCTTTTTCCAATCTTTACCGACTGAATAACTTAGATTACCAACTGAACTCATTTGATAAGTTAATGAAAATAATTAATTCTCAAATTGAGATAACAATCTCCCCCTTCAGCATTAGTATCAAAACCTTATGTATATGTACTAATAACTTCAAAAAATTACTAACTCCATATGAATACAAAATATATATACATACTCTTTAAAACTCTTTAGAAACTCCCTGTTTATGCATGCTCTCGATATATAGTGAAGTACATAATGGCATATACATGATTTCCCCCTTTTTGAAATTAATGCTAAAACAAAAATGTACTTATAGTTTGTCAAAAATGTGCTTGTGGTTTTTCTACAATGAAGCCAAGAGGTTTTCCCATTCCTCTTTCCAGTTGTCAAGAGCAATGTGCTCTAGACCAAGTTATGAATGTATATCAAAAATATTTTCCAAAACTGATATTTTTGGGGTAGCTACTAAGGCTTGAGCCTTCTCAATGTGTCTCTCCATGATTTTCAAGTGGGAAAGAAGCTCAACTTGTAGCTCGGTGACATGGTCACTTATGTTATTTTCTCGACATAGTGTTTCTTATCCTCATGATATCATTGATTGTATTTCCATTTTCATAAGTTTGTGTCTCTAGTGCTTGATCTCTAAAATCTTTACTTAAGTGACTGACCTTGTGACAATGTAAACATGCCATATCAATGCTTGTCTAGTTGTGAGATTTTCCTCTCCAGTTCTTCCTCATGAAATTAGCTACAATATGTCCATATCTTCCACATGTTGTGCAATTAACCCAAGTGTTGTAATCCCAAGTATAAGCATTACCTTGTCTTCTCGGTCGATAGGTCTTTTTTTCTCCTTTCAGTGTCCTGACTTGCTTCATCTTAGTCATGTATTCCTGCAATATGTTTCCATGCATGTTGCACATGCAAAAAGGTTTCTCCATGTTGGATTTCTTAGGAGTCCTATTCAACTTAGATCTACACTCATGTTCCTGATGTCCATACTTGTTATAACTATAACATTAACCATTAAACTTAGGAGTGAATTTAGGAATACCTTTAGCTTTTCTCTTGTAAATATTTATTGTGTGGCCTAGTTTTCC
The DNA here is from genome assembly GCA_027943335.1 of Chamaecyparis obtusa. Taxonomy (NCBI): domain Eukaryota; kingdom Viridiplantae; phylum Streptophyta; class Pinopsida; order Cupressales; family Cupressaceae; genus Chamaecyparis; species Chamaecyparis obtusa. Next base: position 28,247 of record BSBK01014729.1, on the reverse strand, counting down.
ACAATGATTACATGATATTTTATTTGGTCTTTGATTTGTGTACTCATTCATTTGTTCATCTTGTCTAGATGATTCTCCTTGCTTGATGTAGCCTAATCCAGTAGTGCTTCCAAGTCCTCTTTGACAAATCATAAATTCATCAATTTTCTTAGAATTGTCTTCAAATGTCTTCATCATTTCATTATGTTGTTTCTTCATTTTGACATCATTTTTCGATCTCTCATTTTCTTCTCTAAATTCACCAATGTCTTCTAGTTTCCTTGTAAGCTCATTTTTCACTCAGTTAACTTCCTGACTTATAATAACCATCTAATTAGAGATTTCAAAGTGATGCTCGATAAGTCTCAGTATCTCAGATTCTTTCTCTTTTGGTTTCTCAGTCATTTGTCTTCTATCTTCAACAACCATGTTTCTGTCTTGTTCGACTTGCCTAGAATTGTTCATGACATCAATCATTATCACTATTTGTGCTTCTTGTCCAATCTAAAAGGCTTTGACTTGTTCACTAAGATGTAGATTCTTCTTAGATAGATTAGAAATTGCTCCTTCAGATATGTCAAATACACTGCCAGATCTAGATCTGTAATTCTCAAATGGGTCATCAATATCTTCTTCATGATAATAAGTCTCACTTTACCGAATACCCATATCCTTTCTCTGAATCAATAAATTATTTAATTCATCTCTTGATTTCTTGTGTTGTTCAATGAAGATTTTCATTTGTATCTTTTGATTCTCAATAGTCTTGTCCAACTTATATCTCTCCATCCTAAGATCTTTCCTCTTTAGTGGTTAAGCTATCAAATAAGATATCTAGCTTTGATACCAATTGTTGGGATAGAAAAGATATAGTACTAAGATGGGAGGAGTGTATCAATACCCTCAAAAAATTTAAACAATAAGTAATCTGCAATAGTAGTGCTTAACTAACCAACTAAGTCCATTGTTTGTAGCATAATTTTAAATAAATTGTAAAAGTAAAATGTATGTAAACAAAAAAAAAATAACATGCATGAAATTGTTAACTCATGACTCAAGTATTTTGGTTACGCATAAAACCTTGTTAGAAGGTAAAAAAATGTGGTGGGGATGACACACACAAATTCTTCACTACTGTAGTAAATAAAGCATGTCGACTAAGGCTACAATTGTTGATCACTTCTGTTGATCTTACCTTGTTAGGAGTAACATAAGATCGACTAGATCTACCTTGTTAAAGGATTTTAGGAACACAAACTATGTGTGCATTCGGTTAAGATATTTACCAAAGATGTTTAAGTCTACTCTCTTAAGAGATTTAAAACCTACTACAATGGTCAGATTGATAATAGTAGAATATTTGTAAATGACAACGTAAGCTTGTTTGAATCAGATCTATACAATATGAAATAGATATCACCTCAATGTGTACAATATAACCTTATATCCTACTTGGTAGCCTTTTGTTAGAAAGTAAAGTCCACCAAGATAACTAAGAGGGGGGGTGAATCAGTTATTAGATAATTATAACCTTTATCAACTTCAACAACATTTAACAATGTAAGCAATGTAATTACCAACCATAGAAAGATATTCATACACAATGGCACAATAACACAAGATATGTTGACTAGGGAACCTCTTGATCAAAGAGTAAACCCCGATGGAATGATGCCCACAAAAGATGCACTAATATGAATATTTCTTGTGAAAGGCTGGACTCTATTAGGAGTCTTATGAAATACATTTAGTACATATGAATCCCTATTAGGAGATTTTGAATCCCTGTTAAAAGATTCTAACAAGTTGTTAGGAGTTATGGAAGATAGAAGGACCCACTACCCAAACAGCTTCAAGGTAAGATCACTGAACACACTGTCCAAATGACCTCAAGATTATTCAATAGAATAATATGAAATATTTTACCTCCTCAATGTGCCAAACTACACTCACTACTACACTAGATCTCAATTCCAAATCTCCGTACTTCACGTCTTCCCTCATACTTTCACTTTCATAACTTCATTAGCTCTTTTCTTCACTTCATGCATACATTCGCATTCACACTTCTTTCACATTACTACTATATACATCTCAATCACATTACAACAAAAAAAAAATTCCTTCCTTTATACCACACTCAAATAATTACAAATGAGTCAGCACATAATTACAACATAAAAGTTTCCACATGCTACATCAAAATTACACAAAACTATCGACTTCCAAATGCAATAACTCTTCACTCGTATGACCTCAAATTTTGTGCTATGAACCACATCACTATCAATGTGTCTCAAACTTCCCTTTAACTATGCAAAACTAGATTCCATCATGATTAGGAGATATCATTCGATTTCCACAAACCTCTACTCAGGAACACTGCCTGAATACTGCTTCCACCAAAATGCTCATATATTTCATGAATCAATTAATTACTATCTATGCTCTTAACCATAGACATATAACATATCAAATAATATAACCTCAACATTGCATAGCTCCAACTATAATATCCCACATGCTCTAATCAAAACACTTTCTGCTTCTCTGCTAGTCTCCAAAAGATTACTATGTTGACATCAATGACAATCATAGTCATGAATGCTACAACAACTGCTACAGAATGACTACCAACATCTAGCATTCATTCCTAACAATCTCCCCCATTGGCATTGATGGCAACATAGATGAAAAACATCCAATGTTCCAAAAATCCAATACTGCAACACTGCTACTCTAACAAACATTTCAAATCTTCTTCATCAATAAAATCTTGCTTCATTTTCCTATTCAGTTCTCTCCAATAGATGGTACATAGGGTTTTTCATGTACACTTCTCCACCATTGACATCAATGACAAAAATTTCATCACTATGTCAACAACAACTCAATGTCAAAAGACACTGTTTAGAAAAATACGTTCACAAGAGTCCTCATGATTCAGCTCACATACACATACTCCTCCATAGAGGAAGTACCAACATCCAATCCAGAAGATAGATAGGGCTCATATACCACTGGATGGATGCAACCAACTACATCATTACTCAAAAGTAGGTTGGGGCATAACCCCAAGCATACCTCTTAGATACTCAAATGTATCCTTAGGCAAAGGCTTTGTAAATATATCTGCTATCTGTTCCTTTGTGCTTATGTACTCCAATCTAACTTCTTTCTCAGCAACTTTCTCTCTTACAACATGATACTTGATCTCTATATGATTTGTCTTAGAATGTAAGATAGGATTCTTAGACATACTAACTGTACTGGTATTGTCACAATGTATGACAATAGGCTCATCAAATTTTATTCCAATATCCTTCAGCATCTACTTCATCCAAATTATCTAGTTACAATTGTTTGCTATTGCTACATACTCTGCTTCTGTTGTACTCTGAGAAATACAATTCTACTTCTTGCTTAGCCAAGAAACTAATTTTCCTCCAAGAAAAAAGGTTCCACCAATGGTGCTTTTCTTGTCATCAACACTACCTCCCCAATTAGCATCTGTATATGCACATAGGGTAAAATCATCATATTTTTCATACCACAATCCATAGTCCATTGTGCCTCGTAAATATCTCAGTATCCTCTTTACTGCTACATAATGTGACTCTCTAGGTTCAGCTTGAAATCTTGCTACCATTCCAACTCAATGTTGTATATTTGGTCTAGTGTGTGTTAAGTACTGCAATCTTCCAATCATGGATCTGTATTTCTTCTACTCAACTACTGGTGTTTCATCTTTACTAGATAGTTTTTGTCCTGTAACTGTAGGTGTTCTAACTGGTTTACAGTTCTCCACTCCAAATATTTTCAGAAAATCATTCAAGTACTTTGTTTGACTTACAAAGATACCATCACTATTATGTGTTATCTGTAATCCCAAAAAATATTTCATCTCACCAATCATACTCATTTCAAATTCAGCCTTCATTTCATTAGCAAATTTGTCACTAGCTTCATCTTCTCCTCCAAAGATAATGTCATCAACAAAAATAACTATAACTAACAAACCATTTTCAATTTCTTTTGTATACAAATTACTATCAGTTGTTCCTTTAGTAAATCCCAATTTCAACAAATACTTATCCAGTCTAGCATACCATGTTCTAGGTGCTTGCTTTAGTCCATATAGTGATTTCTTTACTTTACACACCATATCTCCTTCTTGAGTCAAACGAAAACCTTCAAGCTACTCAATGTAGACTTCTTCTTCCAATTCACCATTCAGAAATGTAGACTTCACATCCATCTGATACACTTTGAATTTCTTAAAAGCTGCATAAACCAAAAATATTCTTACTACTTCAAGTCTTGCTATAGGTGCAAAAGTTTTTTCATAGTCGACTCCTTCTTGCTGCGAGTATCCCTTACATACCAATCTTGCTTTGTTTCTTACTACTTCTCCTTGTTCATTCATCTTGTTTCTGAATACCCATTTAGTTCCAATCACAGTCTTGTCTTTAGGTCTAGGGACCAATTCCCATTTTTTGTTCTTTTCAATCTAATCTAGTTCTTCTTTCATAGCATTAATCCAATGTTCATCTTCACAAGCTTCACTAGTAGATTTAGGTTTAGTTTGAGAAATCAAACATAAATGTACCTTATTCTAAGTCAGAACTCCTCTATCCAAACTTCCAATCACTTGTTGAATAAGATGATGTCTAGATAGATACCTATTCGGTGTCATACTCACAGATCTTGCTTCAACTATAGATTCTTCTCTAGATTCCTCTCTGGTTTCTTCTTCAACATGATTCTCATTCAACAAATCACTATCAGTCTCATAGAATAATTTAGTAGTTTCAATGTTAGGCTGAGGATGAGCTTCTTCATCAGATTCATAATCAAGCATTCTTTCATGAATTTTAAACTTCTCATCAACTTTAACATTTGTGCTCTCAACAATAGTTTTAGTTCTCTTATTGTAACATCTATATGCTTTGCTCTTCAAAGAATATCCAAGAAAAATACCTTCATCACTTCTAGGGTCAAACTTTCCAATATCATCATCTCTCTTTATATAACATTTTCTTCCAAAAATTCTAAAATACTTAACTGAGGGTGCATGTCCAAACCATAATTCATAAGGTGTCTTATCTGTGTCTGCTCTGATTTGTACTCTGTTCATTGTATATACTATTGTATTCACTGCTCCTCTCCAAAATGTCTTCACCAAATCATTCTCAAATAACATAGCTCTTGCTGCTTCGGTTACTAATCTATTTCTTCTTTTTGTAATACCATTTTTTTCAAGTGTTCTAGGGGCTCAAAACTATCTCTTGATACCATTCACTTCACAAAAAGTGTTAAACTCTCTAGAAGTAAATTCTCCACCTCTATTAGATCTCAAACATTTAATCTTCATTCCAAATTCATTCTCAACTTTATTCTTATTGATCTTAAACTTATCAAATGCTTTAGATTTTTCTTTTAGAAATGCAATCCACATCATTCTTATAAAATCATCAACAAGAATCATAAAATATCTTTCTCCATAAAATCCTCTAGTCCTGGTAGGACCGCTCAAGTTTGTATGAACAATCTCCAACTTCTCTGCCGATGTGAATTTCTTACTAGGAAATAAACTTCTCTTCTGCTTAGGCATCACACATTCTTTGCAAATCATGTTAGTAGGCTTCATAATTTTAGGCAAATCCCTTACTACAAGTGTATTACTCACTTTCACAATGTTATCAAAGTTTATATGACAAAACCTTCTATGCGATAACCAACTATCATCAATTTTAGTAATCAAACATGTCATCTTAGTAGGATTCAACTAAAATACATTACCTCTGGTTCTAGATCCACTTCCAATCAGATTTCCATCTTTATCCTTTATCACAGAAGTTTTCTCAGTAAACCAAACTTGATATCCCTTATCAACTAACTGTCCAACACTCAAAAGATTATGTTTCAATCCATCAACAAAGTAAACATCATCAATGTTAGTTTTTCCATCAAGAGTAATAGATCCTATACCTTTAATCAAACAAGGTGCATTGTTACCAAATATAACAACTCCTCCATCATAATTGTTAAACTTTATGAACTTCTTCATATCACCAGTCATATGATGTGAACAACCACTATCTATAATCCAATCAGATTTCTTTTCAACTTGGGAAACTAATGCTTTTTCTTCCTTAACATCAGATTCAAAATTTTCTTCTTTAATTGCTACAAATACTATTTCATCATTATTCTCAATATCACTTTCACACAAAGTTATTTCTATACTAGCTTCAAGATCTTCATCATTAGCATAATAACATTCCTTAGATCTTCTAGGCTTGAAATTGTTTCTATACTTTTTAACTCTCTTAGGAAACTTAGATGCAAAATGACCATATTCTTGGCAACTCCAACATTTAAAAATTTTCTTACTGTCTGGTTCTCTTTTCACAAGCAAGGCAATACCATCTTCAATCTTCTTGCCTTCTTCATTTCTAGATCTACTACTACTGGCATAATCTCCACTCACACTGGTACTTCTTAAAAAAGTATGATGAATACTAAGAGCACTGAATGTTGTCTCCATTCTAGGTAAGTCTCCTGATACCCTCAAGTTCATTTCTGCTACTTCCAATCTTCTAAGAAGAGTCTCTCTTGTAAAGTTCATAGTACAAGGTATAACTTGTTCAATCATTTGTGTTGTCTGCTTAAATACAAGAGTTAATGTCCTCAGAATTTTCCATATCACTTCATTCTCTATCTTTGATCCTCCACAAGATTTTATCCCTGCAACAATTTTTGACATTCTACCAATATAGCTTCTAACAGATTCATCTTCCATCATTCTAATATCCTCAAATGCACATATCCAATTATATAATCTAGCTCTCTTTGCATGTTCATCACCTTCAAAAGTAGAGTGTAAAGCTTTCTAAATTTTATTAGATTTTTTAAAACATTTTACCTACCTATATTCATTCTCTAGAAGTGATGTCAAAAGTGCTTCTCTTGCAAGTATGTTACACATGAATAGATCTACCTCATCTTTAGAACTTGTTTCAAGACTATCTTCTTGAATAATAGGTATATCATTCTTTGTGATCAACCAATATCCTGGTCCTAAACACAGTAGATGTGTCTTCATCTTTTCTTTCCAGCTGTCAAAATTTACTCCATCAAACTTAGGGATTTCTTTCCTGAAATTCACCATGGATCTTCTTAAGTTGTTAAACTTTCCTTTCAAGGACCTGCCACTCTGATACCAATTGTTAGAAAGTAAAGTCCACCAAGATAACTGAGAGGGGGGGGGGTTGAATCAGTTATCAAATAATTATAACCTTTATCAACTTCAATAGAATTTAACCATGTAAGAAATGTAATTACCAACCATAGAAAGATATTCATACACAATGACACAATAACACAAGATATGTTGACTAGGGAACCTCTTGATCAAAGAGTAAACCCCGATGGGAATGATGCCCACAAAAGATGCACTAATATGAATATTCCTTGTGAAAGGATGGACATTTTTAGGAGTCTTATGAAATACATTCAATACATATGAATCTCTGTTAGGAGATTTTGAATCCCTGTTAAAAGATTCTAACCCTGTTAGGAGTTATGGAAGATAGAAGGACCCACTGCCCAAACAACTTCAAGCTAAGATCACTGAACACACTATCCAAATGACCTTAAGATTATTCAATAGAATAATATGAAATATTTTACCTCCTCACTATGCCAAACTTCACTCACTGCTACACCAGATCTCAATTCTAGATCTCTGTACTTCGCATGTCTTCCTTCATACTTTCGCTTTCACAACTTCATTAGCTCTTTTCTTCACTTCATGCATACATTCGCATTCACACTTCTTTCACATTACTACTATATACATCTCAATCAGATTACAAAAAGGAAAAACATTCCTTCCTTTATACCATACTCAAATAATTACAAATGAGTCGGCACATAATTACAACATAAAAGTTTCCACATGCTACATCAAAATTACACAAAATTGTCGGCTTCTAGATGCAATAAATCTTCACTCGTGTGACCTCAAAGTTTGTGCTATGAACCAAATCACTATCAATGTGTCTCAAACTTCCCTTTAACTGTGCAAAACCAGATTCCATCCTGATTAGGAGATATCATCCGATTTCCACAAACCGCTACTCAAGAACACTGCCTGAATACTGCTTCCACCAAAATGCTCATATCTTTCATGAATAAATTAATTATTGCCTACGCTCTTAACCATAGACATATAACATATCAAATAATATAACCTCAAAAACACATAGCTCCAACTACAATATCTCACATGCACTAATCAAAACACTATCTTCTTCTATGCTAGTCTCCAGAAGATCACTGTGTTGACATCAATGACAATCATAGTCATGAATGCAACAAAAACTGCTACAGAATGACTGCCAACATCTAGCATTCATTCCTAACACCTTTAATGTTTTAGATAAATTGATATTGTCTCTGATATAGCTCTCTATCATGTAAACCCTTGTCTAATCTTTGATGTCCAATATGTGGCTACTACTTCATGATCGTCTTTTCATACATACATAGAAATGACATCTTTATAATTATATATAAAATTTATTTGACCTAATTAGCATTACAACATCTTAGAAAGCATAAGATCAATAGTGTACAAAAATAACCTAGATCTAACTCTTATATAGGAGTCATCACAAAATTAAATGATTACATCCATATTAAATATGTCTCGATCTTGGTATAACGTTTATAGATGTGTGAAAATCATTTTCATAGACATATGTGTCATTCCTGATTAGTATGTTGTTTCTAGAATAACTTGGTGATCACTACATTCTCTTTTCGATGAATAACTGATGCTCAGTGGGTAGAATGCTCGGTGATTACTGACTTGGTACATGGTAAATCCTGACTCTCTGTAGGTGTGCTTGGTCAAAATTGTATTCTAATAGCTTTATGTTCTTTGTTGTATCTTCTCGGCGTGAAGGCTTTCTGAGTTCAATCGACTGACTTATTTTAGCTCCTTATTCCAACCTTTACCAACTAAATAACTTAGATTATAGAATGACCTCATTTGAAAATAATGACAATACTTAATGCTCAAATAGAGATAACAACTAAGTGGGAAAAGGTCAAATGAAGAGACGATTGACAAACAACACAAGGATAAAAAAAGTAGGAGTTGATCCTTGTGATTAAAGGTGATTAGCTAAATATGAAAGAAAAGGTGTATATCAATATATTAAATAATTTATTTATTTTATTTAATAGAGGAAAAAGGATTAATTAAATAAATAATTATTTATTTATTTTTTAGAAAGAAAAAGATAATGAATTATTTAAATAAATATTAAATACTTATTTAAATAATAGATGAAAAGTATAATTAATTAATTGAATAAATAATTTAATATTTATTTTATTAATGGAATAATTTTACTTGTTTCATGAGGACATTTTTACGCACCTACATTTTCCCCTCTTTGAAATAATCCACCCTACAACATTATTCAAAGAAAAAGATTTTTCTTTCTGATACTTGTTTAAATTTTGATTGTTGATACATGCTCCTATGTGGTTGGGTAATGATTGATTGTGATAAAAAAATGATTGAGATATGTGAAATAAAATATGTGGATAGGTTATGGGGAAGATTGATGATATTTTTGCATGATTGATAAAGCTAGAGGAAATGTTAGGATGTTGCACCGACAAAATGAGACATTGCACATCTAATAGTTGCAACTGAACAAGATACAAAAATTCTTAGGACCACCAAATGGAATGATTCTATTAGGCTTTTTGATAACTGATTGAGCTAATTAGGCTAGTTGATAGCTGATAAGGTTGATTGAGATAGTTGATAACTGATTGTGTAGATTAAGAATGATAATTGATAGGGTGATATTGGAATATTTTAAGGTGGTTGTAGAAGGTTTAGCCAGTCCTAGATCTATTTTTAAATGCTTTATCAAAAAATAGAAGTGATTAGGGTTGTTTTAGGTTCAATAATAGTGATTTGGATAAAGGGAATGCATAAAGGTAGTTAGGGGTAGTGTGAGGGGACACTACTTGGAGGGAAGGGTAGAGGAATTATTTTGATGCTTTTGATATGGTTTAGGATAATTTAATTTCAATTTAAAAAAATTTAGTAATAACTAGAAGAAATATGATAATGTTTAGGTAAGATTTCAATGGCTTAATAGGTCAATTCTATTGAGGAGACAACTAAATAGGTATGTAGGCTAATGGGAGTAGGCTAAGGGTAAGGATAACTATTTAAGGGAAAATTTGAGTAATTTAGGAATTTTTTGATATTTTAGGGTTAGGGATAATCAGTGTTGGATTGACAAGTTTGAGGGAAAGATTTGATCAAGGCTGATAATATTGATGGTTATGATTGTGATGTAGGAGCATCTTGGGTCCTTAGCAATCCTGTGTCACCAAAAAGATGTTTGAAGTTTTTGTGTTGCTCAGTTCCTACTTTTACTAAGTTGGTTCGATGTTGATCAATTTACCTTGCTCACCAGTGTTGGTTGGTTATCTCTCTAGCACTCAGTTATTTCCCTGGTGCTTGGTGATGCTTGTCTAGTGCTCGGTTATCCTTGCTTACCGATTTGTTTTTCTTGGATTTCTTTTGAGGCCAACTCTTGCATTTAATTACAGTCATAGATTTAATGTTTATATCTATCACTGGGAAGCATGTGGACCTAGAGCTAGTCGTTCCTTCCATTGATGGTGTATCTGAAGGATGACTTGATTCAGTAGCCTCTTGTATAAATGTAGTTGTTTGGTTAGAGTTTTAGGAGTCAACTTTTGGGATAGAATATAGAATATATAAAATTATAGATTTTTGGTAGATCCTCGCATGTTGGAGGACTTATTTACTTGATTGTAATATCCAGCCTAAACTAGGAAGGCCTTATAGCCCAACATGTATGAATCAAATTGAAGATAATATATGAAAGTATATGTATTCTCTCTCTCATTTTTATGTGTTGTTTCTTCCGTGTGTGATCTTCGCAAGGTGGATCTAGTTAGGGTGTGCCTTTGGCCCTTATTCCTGCCCCCCCTTGCATTAGGTGGTATCAAAGCTAAGGTGAGATTTGGATGTAGGTTTGTGAATCTAGGTTTGAGGGTTCCTTCTTGTTAAACCCTAGTTGAATTGTTGTAGGGTAATAGATTGCAATCTAACCTACAATTGCAGAGGGTTTCAAGATGGTTCATGGGAGGTGAGATGTGGATCCTAGATTGGGAGACATGTTGAGACAAGTTGATGCTAGATTAAAAGCTGTTGAAATAGCCTAGAGAAGAAGAAGACATCTTGAAGATGTTAGGGATGATGAAATTGAGATAGAAGAAGTTGATGTAGAACCTGCATTGATGATGGATCAAGGTGAGGAAAGATTGTTGAAATCTTTCACAAATTTGAAGTCTACCCCACACTTTAATCATCTTGAGTATAGTGGAAAATTTGATTTTGATGAATTGGTGGACTGGATCACCGAGATGGAGAAGTAATTTAAATATGAAAATGTACCCAAGGAAAAGAAGTGAAAATTGCAAGCATAAAGTTGAAAAGTCATGCATCCTTATGGTTGGAACATCTATAGTTGGATAGAAAGAGGAAAGGCAAAGAAAAAATCAAGGTATGGAATAAAATGGTGAATAAAGTGAAAGGAAAGTTCTTACCTTGTGATTATTAGATTAACCTAGTTAGGCGAATGCAAAGTTTGAGACAGAAAGATAGCTCGATAAAGGAATATACTGAGGAATTATATAGATTAGATATCATATCTGGACATGATGAAGATGGTGTGGAAATAATTTCTAGATACCTGAATGGTTTGAGAGTTTCCATCCAAGAAGAAATCAGTTTGGTCAAATTGGAGAACATTGAGGAGGCTTATTAGTTCACATTGAAGGTTGAGGAGAAATTGAACAAGAGACATGAGCAAAGGCAAAGAGGTAGAGGTGGTAGATTCCCTAGAGGAAGAGGTAGATCTTATGGTGAAAATAGTAGATCTAAACCTGAAAAGACAACTCTGGATAAAGGAAAGACCAAGTGGAAAGGTGAAAGTTCATCTAGAGGTAAAGGCCATAACTACCGAGGTGGTTATAATAGAGGTGGTCTCCGAGGAACTTGCTACAATTATGGAGAAGGACATAGATGATTTGAGTGTACACATGCAACTAAGAAGGTTGGTAATAGTAGAAATGCTTTGGTGCAAGAAGAGTCACCGAATGAACCTAAGAAGGAAAATAACTTGATGGTAAGGAGAGCACTTTGGAGTGAAAGTAATAAGGAAGATTGGGTAAGGAAAATTTTGTTCAAGACTAGATGTAGAGTTTCTAACAAAGTTTGGAAGGTAATCATTGATAGTGGTAGCTCAGAAAATCTGGCATCTCAAGAAATGGTCACAAAGTTGCAGCTGAAAAAGTTGGAACATCTGAAGCCCTATCGGATTCCATGGATAAAAGATGAGCATACACTTTTGGTAAGTGAACAATTTTATGTGAATTTGAAAATTGAAAATTACTATGATAAGGTGTTATGTGATATAATGCCTATGGATTGTTGTCATATTTTGTTGGGTAGACCTTGGAAATATGATAAACATGTTATATATGATGGAAGACTACATAAATATAGTATTTGGGCTCATGGGAGAAGAAAAATCTTGTTACCTTTGATGGAAGAACCTGTTAGTAAACTTTTCACATTTGTGAAAGTTTGTTTGATGGAAGGAAGAAAGTTTGTTAAGGATTTGAAGAAGAATGATGTATGTTTTGTTGTGATTCCTAACAAATTGAGTAAGAAAAAAAAGGATAGTGTCGCTAAGGAGATTGATAAGTTACTCACCGAGTATATTGAAATAATTTTTGATAATTTACCTAATGGTTTTCCACCGAAGACAAACATTGATCAGTGTATGGATCTAATCGCTAGAGCCAGTTTACAAAATAAGGCACCACATCGGTTGACACCTACCAAAAATCAGGAATTGAACCGACAGATTCAAGAATTGTTGGAGAAAGGTTTGATCAGAGAAAGTTTGAGTCCTTGTGCAGTACCTACTATATTGGCACCTAAGAAGAATGGAGAATGGTGAATGTGTATTGATTCAAGAGAAATAAAAAAGATAACAATGAAATATAGGTTTCCTATATCGAGAATGGATGATATAATGGATTGTTTGACTAGACAAAAGTATTTTACCAAAATTGATTTAAAAAGTAGGTATGATCATATCAGAATCAAAGAAGGTGATGAGTGGAAGACTCCTTTCAAGAGAGAAGAAGGTTTTTATGAGTGGTTAGTTATGCCTTTTGGTTTAACTAATGCACCTAGTACTTTTATGAGATTGATGAATGAAGTTTTGAAGAAATTCATAGGTAAGTTTGTGATTGTATTCCTTGATAATATTCTGATATTCAGTAAGACCAGAGAAGAACATTTTTTCCATGTTAAAAATGTATTGCAGAGGTTGAAAGAAGAAAATTTGCTGATAAATCTAAAAAAGTGTTCATTCATGAAAGAGGAAATTGTGTATTTGGGATTTATGATTTTAGTTGATGGTTTGAAAATGGATCCTGAAAAGTTTGAAGCTATTTTGAATTGGCCTAAACCTAAGAATGCTAGTGAGGTAAGATCATTTCATGGTTTGGCAAGTTTTTACTGAAAGTTCATTAGGAATTTTAGTTGAATTTGTAATGCTATGACTGATACTATGAGAGGAGATAAAAGAGAATTCAAATGGACACATGGAGGTGATAAAAGTTTTGAGACCCTAAAGCAGAAGGTTGTTGAATTGCCAAGTAGAATGTGATGCAAGTGGAAGTGCAATAGGAGATGTATTGAGTCAAGAAGGTAAACATGTTGCTTTCTTTAGTGAAAAGTTGAATGATGGAAGAAGGAAATATTCTTTGTATGATCAAGAATTCTATGCTATTGTTCAAGAACTAAAGAAATGGAGACATTATTTGATACCAAGGGAATTTGTGATGTATACCAATCATAAGGCTTTACAATATTTGTGTAGTCAAAATAAGTTGAATCAGAGACATATGAAATGGGTTGAGTATTTGTAGAGTTATACATTTGTGATAAAGCATAAGAGTAGAGTCACTAACTGTGTTGCTGATGCATTGAGTAGAAGGAGATCTTTGATGAATGAGATGAAAATTGAAGTTCTTGGCATTGATGAAATGAGAGATTCTTATGAATTTGATCCTGATTTTTCAGAGCTGTGGAGAAAGTGCAGAGATCCTATTCAAGATCAACCAAGTACTAAACGGGAAGAATATTTTATTCAAGAAGGTATGTTGTTTAAAGGTATTCATTTGTGTATACTAAGAGGAGCAATGAGAACTAATTTGATAAAAGAGAAACATAGTAGTGGTTTGGCTAGACATTTTGGTGTTGATAAGACATTGAATTTTATTAAGGAGAAATACTTTTAGCCACAGTTATATAAAGATGTTCAGAAATTTGTGAAAAGTTGTGGAATTTGTCAAGTTGTAAAAGGAGTATGTCAGAATACTGGATTGTATAAACCAATTTTTTTTCCTGAGAAACCTTGGATTGATATCAGTATGGATTTGGTTCTTGGCTTGCCAAAGATAGTGAGAGGTAATGATTCTATATTTGTTGTTCTCGATAGATTTTCTAAAATGGCACATTTTATACCTTGTAGAAAGACATCAAATGCACTACATGTAGCATATCATTTCTTTAAGGAAATTGATTGCATGGATTATCGAGGAGTATTATCTCTGATCGAGACAATAAATTTTTTGGATACTTTTGGAAAAACCTTTGGAGAATATTTGGCATCGAGTTGAAATATAGTTCTACATTTCACCTATAGACCGATGGATAGACATAAGTTGGGAATAAAAGTTTGGGAAATCTTTTGAGATGTTTAGTTTGAGACACACCAAGAAATTGGGATTCTGTGTTGTTACAAGCAGAGTTTTCATACAAGAATTCAATGAATAGGAGTACTAGAAAAACACCTTTTGAGATTGTAAATGGCATACAACCGAGAGGTATATGTGATTTGAGGGATATTGCTAATGAAAAAAAGAGAAGTAATGAAGGAGTAAAGTTTGTTGAGTACATGAAGACATTGAATGAAGATGTAAAACATAAGTTGGAAATAAGTAATCAGAAATATAAAGATAGAGCAGATAGATCAAGAAGACATACGACGTTTGCAGTTGGTGATGAAGTAATGGTTCATTTGAAGAAAGGTTGATTTCCTGTTGGAGCATATGGGAAGGTGAAAATGAAGAAGTTTGGCCCTTTCAAGATACTGAAGAAATTTGACAGTGGAAATTCATATGAGATTGAGTTACCTGATGATATGGATATATCACCTATTTTAAACATTGGGGATTTGTATGAGTATCATGAATCTAATGAAGACATGATAGTACTAATGGATTATCCTAAGAAATAGATAGAAGAAATTAATTATATTTTGGAGCAAAGAATTGGTAGAACTACAAGAGGAAAATAGTATATGGAATATCTAGTAAAGTGGAAGAATAGACCGATTAAAGAAAATTCATTAATTTCATAGTTTGAGTTGGATGCAGCTTGGATCATACCTACTTCATGATTTAGAGAATCATTTTCACATAACCCTAGGTGTTTGATGCAGGAGCATCTTGGGTCCTTGGCAATCCCGTGTCACCAAAAATATGTTTGAATTTTTTGTGTTGCTCGGTTCCTTCTTTGACCAAATTGGTTTGATGTTTCTTAGTTTCCTTTGTTCACCGGTGTTGGTCAGTTATCTCTCTAGCACTCAGTGATGCTTGTCTGGTGCTCGATTATCCTTGCTTACCAATTTTTTTTTCTTGGATTTATTTTGAGTCCAAATCTTGCATTTACTTATGGTCATGGATTTAATGTTGATATCTTTCATTGGGAAGCATGTGGACCTAGATCTGGTCATTCCTTCTATTGATGGTGGATCTAAAGGCTAACTTGATTTGGTAGCCTCTTGTATAAATGTAGTTGTTTGGTTAGATTTTTAGGAGTCATTTTTTCAGATAGAAGATAGAAGATAAAAAATTAGAGATTGTTGGTAGATCCGCGCATGTTGGGGGACTTCTATACTTGATTGTAATAGCTGGCCTAAACTGGGAAGGCTTTACAGTCTGACATGTATGAATCAAATTGAAGATAATATATGAAAGCATCTACATTTTGTCTCTCACTATTGTGCATTGTTGCTTATGCATGTGATCTTTGCAAGGTGGATCTAGTTAGGGTGTGCCTTTAACCCCTATCCCCATCCCCCCTTACCTCAGATTATAGTATGTTTCCTTGATATTGATGTTGATTAATAATATAATTCATTTGAAATTGATAAAATTAATATCTATTAGCATAGATATTATGATCTTTAAGAAAAAATTAATGATGGATGATGAAAGAGGTATGAGAAATGATGAGATATATAGGAAAACATTAGTGAAATTATGGTTCTTTTTAAGGTGCTATATCATGATTGAGATTATTACAGAAATTGGATGTACTCACTTGAATATTTATTAGACTCAAATGATTCAACATACTAATTTCATTGAGGAAGATATGTCAAAAAATAAAATGAATACCCTATCTCACACGTGATCCATATGTCCTTGATGACTCTTAGGTGGTCATGTCCAAAGGAAAATAAACATGTTACTAAGGAACAATCCACAAGAAGAGAACAAGTGATCATGCCCCATGATTTCCTCTCTAGTCAAAGATATTCTCAAGTGACTAAATACAAGTCACCAATGTTAAAATCAAGAGTCAATCAAAGATATCAAACAAACAACCATCATATATTCATGTAGAAATGATTCTTCTTAGAGTTGATGTGATTGATCTAATAGGTTGATAAATGATTGAGATGTGTGGTTTCATAAATGATTCATCCCATATAAGGAAATTTATTAATCATTATTGTGTCTAATGAAGATAAAAGATAGTTTGATAAACATAGATGATCACATAACTACAAGCTAGTTCAATATATTACAAATTGATTCCCGATTTTGTTAAACATAACACCACAATTGATTTATTGCATATGCTTGTATTTTATGAAAGTTTTATCATTTTTTTGTATTTTTAAAGATTCCTTTATTTTATTTTTTATAAAAAAATAAATTGTATTTCTAGAAATTTTATTTGAATTTTTTTGGAATTTGTATAAAATTTTATTTTTGGATATTTTTTATAACTTTTTTTATATTTTTAAGAATTTTTTATTGATCATTGATTCTCAAGAAATATCATAGTTGGTTTTCCCTAATGTCTAGCAAGGCATATGGCATTATCATTGGATAGTTAAAAAATGGATGAAGTCTACGTGATATTTAAGGGCTATCTCATTATGATTATCAAGGCTAAGGGATTAGGATATGGTACCGTAGGATAAAAAAATAATGCATTCAAATAGTAAGTAAGTTAATGACATGATTGTTCATTTGAATAGACAGTAGGGTAATAGCATGATAATGCATTGAAAGGTATGTGGTGCAAACGAATGAACATGACAAGAGGCTTGCGAGAAATATTTTCCATTTTTTTCACTTAGCTTCAATCAATACCAAAGAGTATATTGGAAGGGATGGAGATATGATATGGATAGGATAAGAAAAAAGAAAGGTGATAAGGGATGATGGAATCAACAAGTACATAAGATAAGATAATGAATAGGATAATGAAGGATATGATAGGATGCATGATGTTCAAGGAGATCCTCAACTTGTCAAGACCTAGGGTGGAAGATGTAATGCCCAAAAGTTCGGGCCAAAACACAACCAACAAATTTTTTTTTTAAAAAAGGTTATAAGTTCCACGTTCACGATGCGGGACAAAAGTGCTAATGATGAAGTCCCAAAGTGACAAGAGGTCAAACCTCAACAAGTTGTTGCCCGAAGGATGCTAGATGAAAATCAATATAATCAAAGTTTGTTAATCAACTTGGCGATCAATTTTGTCAAATGTTAATCTATTAGTCCTTTAGATTATCTAAGAGGAATAGAATGTTTATTGATAATGTTATTCTTTAAATAGGTTAACCATTCCCAATTATGTAAATTTCAAGACCAATTTGATTATGAAAATTAAATTGAAAGCTAAAGAAAGATATTGAATATAATTTTCAATAGTCATCTATACCAATTTCCGTTCAAAATGAATACAT
This sequence comes from Chamaecyparis obtusa, assembly GCA_027943335.1. Classification (NCBI taxonomy): domain Eukaryota; kingdom Viridiplantae; phylum Streptophyta; class Pinopsida; order Cupressales; family Cupressaceae; genus Chamaecyparis; species Chamaecyparis obtusa. The sequence continues at coordinate 10,065 of BSBK01014729.1, read as the reverse complement.
GTTAATTCAATTAATGATTACATTCTACCAATTAATCAATGTACCTTTTAACTAATTAATAAATCTAAAGGAAACATTATTTAATGATATTAAATCAATGATTATAATTAAATATTATATATATAAAATTAATTAATAATTATAATATATTAATCAATTAATATAGTTATTAATCAATTAATAAATCATAATATATTAATTAATAATATATACATATTATATAATTCATAATATTGAACATTTTGTAATTAACAAATAAATAAAACATTGCTGAAATAATAACTATCTATTGTTATTAACATGTCATTAATACAAATTAACCTAATAACATAAATTAATTAACAACCTAAGCTATCTTAACAACCTACTAATCCTAAGCCACTCCCTAACTTTCTAGCTCCCTACCTAGATCTCCCTTCCTACTTCCTCCATCCACGTGCCCAAGGGAAAGGACTCCTCCAAAGCATGCGCCATTTTAGGGGAGATGTAAAAGTCTCCATAGGGAAGCACATAAAAAGGGAAATTAAAAGGATGCTGCATAAAGTAATGACAAGCCTTAATAAGTCTTGGGACCCTCCAAACCTCTTACCAAGAAACAAGGACCTCCTTCCCAAAACCTGCGCCAGTTTTCAAAGGAGAGATAAATGCATTAAAGGTAATGCAGACATATAATAAACAATTCTAAAGTGAGTATCCCCATGCTGTGCGCCCATGATGGGGAGTCAGCTAAGGTACATTCCCCTGCCCAAATAAGAAGGTTTCAATTAAAACAAAGACTTGACATCCCTCCACATGCGCCAAGTTATGGGGAAGATATAAAATAAGGTAAGGGGGGTTAAAAGTAGATTAATATTTTATTTGTTAATATATATTGAGGTGACAAGATTTAATATTATAAAATGACTGTGGTATGGATTTTGTATGGGATTTTTATCCCATACAAATTCCAGAGAGCATTTTGCTCTTTTAAAATCTGGAGAGTGTTATTTTGCTTGCTTTATTTTTACATCTTCTTGCAAACTATGAGTAGTATATTTTCTTCATTTCATTAGTCTCCTTAATGCATAAGGAAGTCTATAGTCTTAAAATTGATAGAATATCAATAAGGATTAGATATAGTTTGATTGCAAATCAATTGAGATATCAACATAAAACTAATTTGTTCATTTCTTCATAGTTGTTTCATTACAATTTATAGGACTAAAAGAGTGATATGAATCATATTTAGAGATTATTCTCAAAGATCATGACAATTAAATCATCTTATAGGAACTACAATATTCTTATATCAACCCAAATATGGAATCATAATGAAATTGTTACAATATTTAATCTATCAATGTTGATAACTCATTTGCAAGGAAAGAGTATTTTCAACTATAAAGAGAGAGAGAGATCTTTTATCATGTTTGCAAGAATTCATCTTAACATAAAGAAATCTATTTCAACTCTTTTACAAATACATCAATAAAGTTTACAACATCCTAGTTTTCAACCAAGCATTGCAATGAACAATTCCACACAATGAAAAATCAAATAAATAACAGTCTCTCATCTATTTCATCTTCACAATAGCTCCAAGTAAAAAGCATTACAATCTCTTTTACAACAATAGAAGTCTAAATACAAAGAAAGATTTCACAAAGGAATGAACGGGTTGTCTTCACACAACCACCCAAAAGATGAAAACCTCCATGATAGCTCCTCTTTGAGCTTCCACAAATCTGCAAATAAAAAAATGGAGAACCATGGGTGCTCACCACCCAACCTAGGTCTCTTATGAGACCACCCCCGAGCTTGGAGAACCAAGGCTAAACGGGTATGCAACAAGATCAACAAGATGCTCACAAACAATTTACACAAATGCACATACAACAAATTACTCCCTTCCAAGGTTACACAAATGAGTCTTACAAGCTCATTGAGAGGGTGGAGGTGGGATTTTCCAAGGGGAGAATGCCATTACATCCAAATTTTCTCACCATGAGTATTCAAATGCCTCTTCAAGACTACATATCCAAATGCCTCTTCAAGGCTACATATTCATGCATATCCAAATGCCTCTTCAAGGCTACATATCCAATATCTCCATACACATACTTTGCTTATCAATATCCACAAAATACAAGAATACAATGGCTTCCATGGTGCCCATACACCATGAACTTATCCCTCTTCTCCAAGAGAAGAGACTCTCACCTCATGGAGAGCCCAACTAACCCCTCCACCCGTAGGCCACTTCTTCCCTTCCCAAAGGGTGAGTAATGCCTCACACCCATAAACAAGAACTCCCTCATTCAAGCAAGAAGAAACAAGAATAAACCATGAAATCAAAACCCAAAATTCGTCCATTACAACACATTGTCACAACAAGAACCAAGATTCATATGCATGAGAAAGAAAAATATAAGTTAATCTAAAGAGCAAGTAGAAAGGCTTCCATGAGAAGAGTAACCAACCTCCATAAGTGTGATGGAAATGGAAATTTGAGAAGAGCTTATCCACTATCCTTCCTCAATCCAAACCCTAATGTCTCCAAATGTGGAGAGTGGGTGAACACCCACTAAATCTCCTAAGGGCCTCTAAAAAGGCCTCCAAATTTCTACCCACCCACCATCCATTAATGCAAACTTGACTCTATGACCTTGTTGTCTTTCCTTGTCCCCCCATGATAAATGCATGATTGAAAGAAAGGGTGAAGTTGGGTAAAGATCATGACTTATCAAATTTCGAAGTCAAGGTTAAATGGGTCATAAAATAGGTTACCAAGGTCACTAGGGAATTATAGACATGCTCAAAACCTTCCTAACCCATAAACCTATCCATTAGATACTTAAATTATGCCAAAAATGACCCTTAGAACCCCTTATTGGCCTCTAGAAGTGACTAGAACAAGGATGAATTAAAACAAGCACATAACAAGTGTCAAATGACACTAACGATTACACATTACATACCCAAGGTCATGTCCTGGATGACAACAAGAAATTAACTAATAATACACCTGCAAAGATCCACATTTACAAGGAGTTCACATTACAACGAGGCTTTTAATCCCATATTGGATTAAGCCTTGGCTTACTCAATTCACATTTGTTTAACCTTGGTTCTCTGATTAATTCCATGGTTCTCTTACCTGCACACTCCTCAATGTAGCATCAATAATTCAAGGAAGAAAAACCAATACGAATAAACATATAAGATATAACATCTTCAATTTAATCAAAATTCAATTGCTTAGTTCAATTTCATAATTCAATTGCATCTCTAATGCTTACTAATCTTGTAATTCAATTGAAATCATGATCATCAATAATCTAACATCATCACAAGGTAATCATCAATTACTCATAACATCAATGCAGCGAAGATGTCTAACATGATATTCATTTGCAACATAGAATTCGATTGCATTCTTACAATCGCTTTCTCATAATTCATGATTCAATGCATACATCTAATCACTTTCATGTAGTGCATAATTTAATTGCATATAATTTTATACACATAAGTTATAATTTCTACTGCGTACTCAAAGTCACATAAAGTACAATGCCCACATAAAGATCATAATCCAAATTCAAGCTTGCAAACATATAGAATACATTCATTATTTCAATTCAATTCAATCTACATAATTTGATTGCATAACTTCATAGTACTCCTAATCTCAAGGATTCTCAATTTTCCTTAGCATGATATTTAAGATAAATCGATGGTTCAACATCGGTAAGGGGGTAACCATAACAATCAGGTCCTATAAAATTCTTATCACAAGTATGATTAAATTTCCTAATCTAGGAAAACAAAATGCAGAATAATCCTATTAGTCTAGGATCTAACAAATCCTTGTTCAGGGTTCTAAGAATATCACCAAAATGCCAGTATGGTATAACCATATAATACATCATCAAAACATTACTCATCCTCCTCGTAGGAGTTACTAGAATCATCACATCAACTTATTAATTTAATCCAAGATAAACTTAAGACTTAACACATACTAATTTGGCATTTACATCTTGACTTCTCGAATCAAATCCTTATGACAAAAGTACTCAATGGAACCCTAATAGTCTAGCTAGATCTATGATCCGCAGGGTAACATACTGCATCCAAGATTCACTTTCACAATTAATAACCCAAATATATCACCTCTGTCATTGTGACACTTAGTTGATAGGTACTGATATGAAGGTACAATATATAGGTCTATCCTGAGGTACAATTCCGTTAGGGATTTACCAATCATCCAGATACTACAACACCCCTTAATCTTCCGTCATCGAAGTGTCGAGGAAAAGGTGGAAACAGGTTGGGCCTTACAGAAGAATGAATATGGATGCAAATAGGACAAATGAGGGATAACTGAGGATGATGAATAATATGGATATGTTTGATAGATTAGAATTGTTGAAAATTTCTTCCAGGTGTAGAGTTCAAATAGATTACACATGATGCATGTGTACTAGTATTTAATCATGTTACTTACCTATGACACCACCAAAATGGTTTTTGCACATGGACGAATTAGTTTTCTTTTCTTTTATTTTTTTATTTTTCTTTACAGAAATTTTCATTATTTTTTGGAAGATAGAAGATGCATGATGGAAGATCAAGAAAGGATTCAAGCATCTTTCTCTTTAGATGGTACCCTTGAACATTCTATGAAATAATAGACCATGGCTATTGAATATATATGGTAAAATATTTTAATAAGGTGAAGGTAAGGGAGTAAGGTATGGAGGATGAGATAGATGTTGGTAAGGATTTTATGTAAATGATTGGGTGAGGGATAGAAGGGATATTGGAATACTTATGTTGGAGTAGATAGAAAGGTTAAAAAGATCAACATTCAAAAAAACCTTGAAGGGTCATCAAGTGATGGAGTAAAAATGGATTTTTGAGTTTTAGGTTTTGATGGAGAAAAGCATGTTTATTTTGAGAATAGAGAACACAAAACAAACTTTTAAGGTGTTGTATGAAGTTGATATAGAATATTAGAGGATGGCCATGGATTCTTGAATGCTACCATCAATTTCTCTACAATGTGCAAGTCTTGTACGAGTGATTTTGGAATCTACATGGCTCTTAATATTTTTTCGTTGTATTACTTCAGAACACATTGTGTGAATAAGGGACTAAGGAAAACACATTATATTTGATTATTTTTTTTACATGGTGGACCTTTGTAGCCTTTTGGACATTTTTCTTGATTTTGGCTCATATTTTTATTTTCATTTACATGTTGAGTATATTGAACATGTTGGTTCTTGAATGCAAGTCAATTCATGAACTTAAGATTTTTATTCTTAGCAACCAAATTACTTGCAAGAGCGTTGGGATTCATAGATGGATAGGAATGAGATGGAGAGTTAATTTGGATAGGTGATGGGGGATTTTCAAGTATGTCTATCTTTTTTTATCTTGATATATGATGGGGTAAGTGCATCATGAGCTAGGAGTGATAGGCATGGTTGATGGAGGGATATAAGGACCTGAGATGGATGGAAGAGATGAAAGATTTAGTTTTGAGACATAAGGACAAAAAATAGACTTTTAGGATAATGAGGGTATATTTTTACACTTAAGTGGATCTATCTAAGGTGTGTTGAAGATTTTCTAGCAAGCCAGTGTTGACTATATGTTTGTCATTGATGACAACATATGGTAAGTACCATACATGGAAGACTTAGGTAGTAAGATTTTAGTATATATAGCATGGACATGTTATTAGCATGATATCATGGACGCAGAGGTTGACTGTCAGTATAGACAGCTATATAGTAGCTTGTATTAGCAGTGTTCCTGATAGAGTTACACACAATGTTCTATGAATGATTGTCCCTACAGTTGTCATGGAGCTTTGCACGTTTTGATATGTGATGGAGACATGTTAGTGATATTAAATTCATGGATGGAGAGTCTAATTTTTAGTATAAGTGAAGTTATGCAGTTTCTATTCACTAGTTATAGTTTCTTGTGTTTATTCAAAAGAGCCAATAGAGATTGTGTTGGAACAGGAGTTGCACCTATCATTATGGTATGCACCCTTGGATTAGTGATTGGAGAAGAGTTAACACTGTTTGGTTAAGAGCACATGATGTAATTCATCTTGAGGTGAAAGTATCAGTTAATTTGGTAGAGCCAAGAGTGTGTAGCATGTGCCTACACTTATTAATTTAGATAGGTCCCAGATTGTGTTGTGTGCTTAGTAGAGCCGACTGAGATATTATTGAAGTGTGTTGATTGTTTCACTAATATGATTTCAAGGTAGTTCTAATAGGCTGACTTGATTATATCATTTAGAGGAAAGATATTTATAGGAAGTCATTTGTGATTGCTAAAGTATAGTTCAAAGTTGATTGTGAAGAGCAGAGCAGAGTGTGTGAAGTATTGAGCCATCAGAAGAAGGTCTATGTGACCAAATGAAGAGTTTATGTTATACATTGGAATTGATCCAAACAACAGGTCAAAGCACAAATCACTAAGATCCAGATATAGTGTGTATCTATTATTCAGAAGGTTGTAGGCTTTGCCCCTTTGAGAAGTGTTCTCTCAGATAGTGCATCCTCACCCCTAACATAGTTAATTGTAAAAGAATCCTAACAAGGTCCGACCCTTGACCAGGTCACTTTACTAAATGAATTGTAAAGACAACTCCTAATAGGGTTAAGGATCTTCTAACAAGGATCATAATACACTTGCGCAAATTATTAGTGGGTGTCAATTCCCACTGAGGTTTTTACCTATTTGGGTTTCCCGGTAACCAAAATATTGGTGTTGTGTTCAAGTGTTATTTCATTATGTTTATGCTTTATGTTTAAGTATACTTAATTGGATAAAGAATTGAAACTTGTATATAACTGATTCATCCCCCTCTCTTAGCTATCTCTTGGGACTATTCCTAACAAGGTGTACAAATTGTAGATGGGATATCAACATCTTTAGAGTGAGCTATATCTCCAATCCCATGATATTTAGGATTTATTTATATATCAATGGGTTCCTTAGTAGATTTGATAAGAGTAATGAGAGATTTAGGAGTAATATAATTGTGAGCTAGATTAGGAGAAATGTTGGGTTCTTTAGGTATACATGGAGGATAATTACAAGGACATGATGGGATACTTTTGTTTTCGAATGGCAGAGGATCATTGGATGGGCATAAAGAGTACTTTTATCTTGATTTTTAATAGGCTCATTGGTAATGGTCGAAGGGATATCAAAATATTTCATAGGAGGTGGATTAATAATAAGACTTGTAATGGCATTTTTATCTTCAGATAGAGGAGTATCATCTTTGAAGAAGTGAAAGGGTATGAGGGGATCATCATAGGATGTGAGAGATACATGATATTGGTCGTGCGATCAATCCAATTAGATAGTATCTTGATCTTTATTACGACATGTTTCTTAACATTTGGAATTATCCTCTTGACATGGAGTCACTCCTAAAGTGGTGGTCCAAAAATAGTGGGTTATACTTTCTATCCAACTTTGACATTAAAATGATTATTTTGTAAAAAATACTTCACATTTAGACACCTATTATCGCTAAACCATTAGATATTTGAAGAAGATAAAAGCTAGTGATTTATGAAATTTTTTCTATAGATGCAAATATATTTTTTTGAAATTTTTTGGAATTGATTTTAATACAATTTTTCATCTACTTCAAAAGCTAGTTTTTAATAGAAAACTAATTTTTTAAAGAGTGACACTCACTATATAGAACATAAGTATTTTTCTAAAAGGGGTAAAATTTTGATTATTTTGAATTTATATTTTTAACATCTATATCTAGTGAATTCAATTGGTTTCATTTTATTACGTTGAATATTTTTCATTTTACTAAGTTTTGAAGTTGAATTAACTATAATTTAGACATAGGTTCACTATATGTATCATAAAATGGTCTTTATATATTGAAACTCAATTTTTATTCTTTTTCTAGAAAGAGGAAATCTAGTGCCTAAATATTTTTCATTTTTTTAAATTTAATTTACTTTTTGTTTGTAAGACTAAAATAGAGAAGTTGATATATGGTGAAAAACCTATATTCTGTAAAACTAAAAATACAAAGTCATAGTAAAATCTACATTTATTAAAATCATAATCATTAAAAAGATAATTTCAATTAGAACAAATATAAGCATTAGAAATTCTAAATAAATTCATTACATCCCCCAAAAGCTAATATTAAAGTGATTTTTTGTCACCATTTTTATAGGTGCAAAGGAGACTACATTGGATGTATGACTAGAGTGTACAAAGGTATATCAAAAAGAGTTTGAACTAAGAAGATTTGATCTAACCATCTTTAGGTTATTCTTTCAAATGGGACGTCTAAAGATTTAAATCATTAATTTTTTTAAAAATGTGTTGTTTCTAAAAAATCAAGATGTACAGAAAAATGTAACTCACTATTGTGGGACCACCTTACTTGGTCAAGGTAAGAGTTTGGATAGTCATCAGGGTTCTTGCGAGAATTCCATGTGTTGGTATGATACAAAGTCATTTTCAATAGGTATGATTGGTATTGAAATCATAATGGCTTATGGGCTAGGATATTTTAAGCATGGGAAATACTTGCATTAAGATGATGATTAGATTGGATTTATTTTAGAGAGAGCCCTTGAGGGTAAGTAGTGTCAACGTGGTCAACATGAAAGGTGTCATTATTGGTTTCATTGTTTGATGGAGGTGGTGTGGATTATTGTTGTAAATATTTAGGAGATGGAGGAATGGTGGAAGATATCGAGGTGACATATGGTCCATTTCTAGTCATAGGTTGATAATGTTGATCATGCTTGGAAGTAATGCCTTATTATTTAGATAGGCCAAATGATCTTCAGATTCAACAATACCATCATAAATATGGTCTTGGATTTTATTTTTTATATCCATACAATTTGAAGTTTTATATTTATTATGTATATGCTATGCACAATAGTTACTCAAAATTTTAAGTCTGCATGAGGTCACTTTATGTAATGTGATAAGATTATATTCTAGAAGTTCTTTTAAGGTTGATTCAAGATATTTTCCGAAAGGTCTAGAATTTCTATCCATGCAATACTAGGGTATGCATATGTCTTTCAAAGGAGTTTCATTTTGTGTTTGAGAAGAATTCACTTAGCCTTTCTTAGGACTTTTTTTTCATTTCCAAGGACTTCTTGTTCCATATTACATAATATTATTAGCATGTTTTTTATTTTATGATTATTGATATCTTAAATATGTCTCTCACGATAGATCATTGATTTCCTTTGGTTTATGTGAATGTAATATATATTTATATATCTCCTAATTTCCTAAGTTTTTTAGGCTAAGGAAGCAATGGGGGCATGATTTATAGTTTTAATCTTGACCTAGGACAAGGTAATGATGAATAATCTGAGACTCTAGGTTATGACTCAATGCAAACTCTAGCATATAACAAAAACTTTAGGATGTGATATGTATCTAGTATGTGATATCAAGGTAATAAATGATTATGATATGAAGAAAGGATTTGATATGAAGCTAAGAGAAAATGATCATGATATGAAGCTAAGAGATGACCAAAAAATACGTTATGAAATGGAGGTATGATACTAGGGTATGATATGAGATGAATGTATGATGAATCTAAGAAAATAAATGAAGCTTGGGAAACCTCCAAGAGAACTCAAATGAGCTAGAGAACATCACAGATGTCAAAAAATCTATAATATTTTTTTGGTATTTTCCTATTCACTAGAAATTTACAATATTTAGGGCATTTGGAGTTGAAATAGCCTACTAAAGGTTAATCAGTCACAATTTAATAATGTCACCAAAGGTATAATAGTCAAGGGATTGAAACAAGAGACCTTGAAGACCTTTCAAAAGGTGTAAGTGGTTAATGATTTTGAGCACTGAGTGGAAAGTTATGACCTTGGCAAGCTGACCTATAAATGCATATAGTTTAAATAGTATGATTGGTATGATAATGGAAAAATATAAAGCTCACAATTAAAAAACTAAGTCTAAGAATGATTTTAAATTAAAGGTAGGCTTTTACTATAATGAATAGAGAGA
>BSBK01014728.1:12500-43718 GCA_027943335.1 Chamaecyparis obtusa | reverse complement strand
TGCAAGAATTTTGTGTTGGCTGTATCGGAGTAGATCATAATGAAATATATCTCATGATATTTTTTCCAATAAGATTATGAGGTCAAGAAATGGAATGGTTCTCTAAACTACCTCATCGAATCAAATCCTTCAATGAGTTGGTAGATAAATTTATAACACAATACTTTTACAAAATTCAACATGAGGTTACAATGCTTGATGTTTTCAACAAACATCAAACTAATAGAGAATAATTTCTCACCTATTTGCAAAGATGGAGGAAAATTTTGGCCAAATATCCAAGAACTATACTTAAATAAGAGAAACTAGGTATTTTTTTGCATAACCTCACTACAAAAATGAGCTATCAAATTTACAAATCCAATGTCCCCCAAACTTTAAAAAAATAATTAAGAATGGAGTTAATATTTAAGAAGACATGGTCCAAAAAGGATAAATAAAACTTTATACCAAAGATAGTGTTGGTTCCTCTAGTTCCAACAATATCAACAATAACAACAATGGTAATGTATCATCTTAAAATGGAAGAACCCATGATAAGAACTTTTGGCCCTCCTTAGTGGGATGTCCTGGGCCCCTTTTAATTTCTTCATAATTATTGGATCTCCTTTTTCCCTTATGCTTCATGTACCCTTTTTTTTCTCTCTGTTCTTTCTTTTTTTTTCTCTTTCCCCAAGTCCCCAGGCAAAAAATTTCATGGTATAGCCACTTGAAGGTTGGTCGAGGTTAGCCTAGCCCATGGGTGTAGCCTAAGATTGTCCTAGCCCCTTGGAGGTAGGCTAAGATATTCCTAGACCCCAAGGTGAGGCCAAGGTTGGCCTCCCCCTGAGGTAGAGTTCCTCAAGATCGTGAGCCCATTTCAATATTCCAAATTCTTTTACTGGTTTGAGTAGTCGGTCCTTTTCAAATTTAGTCTTGAAATTGGTATAAAAGGAGGCCTACACACTTTATTTAGAATATCCACAATCATAATAAATCAATTGAGAAAGAGATTTAATGTTCTTACAAACATTCAAAGCATCCATTAGAGATCAAGCATTCAAGTGTTGAAATAATTGAAGGATTTTTTAGGACATTTAAGATCTATATCATTCATGCATTCTTTCCTCTAGATCTAGCTTCTTTCCTGAAGGAGATAGTGGAAATATCCATCAAGGAGGGAATATCCACATTCATACATTCAAGATCTACCTTCGTACCTTCAAGATCTACATCCATTCTTCAATGTGAACTACACAAACATTCATACATAAGGTTTTGATTTGCATTGATTTCTTATCTAGGTTTTTTGTGTTGAATCAAGGCTATTGCATCATCATAATTGATTACATGTGATGGAATATGGATGAAGTGACTGAGAGGGGGGGGGGGGTGAATCAGTCAACCATAAAAACACTTCACAATTAATTCTTTGCAGATCCCTTAAGATATCTTAACAATGTTATCTGTTTTAGCACTCGGTAAATAGATTGCAGTAACTTTGAAGATGCAGAAAGTATTAGAAAAATTATCTTTGTATATTCATCAGCACATGTATATGATTGAGAAAGCAATTAAGAACACAAGAGACACAAGATTTAATGTGGAAACCCAATATGGTAAAAACCACCAATGTATCTAGATACTGATTTTCACTTTTCTGAAGTGATGCTCGATTAGAAGCCAACCCGGTAAAAGGTTACAAAACACACTGTTAGGTGTGACCTTGTTAGAGGATTTAAAACACCCTGCTAGAAGTGGCCTGGTAAGAGGTCTTGAAAACAATTCAATGGAATTGTCACCTTGTTAGAGGATTTACATTATGGTTGTTAAACCAACTCGGTTAAGAGATTTAGAATTCACTGTTACAATGATAAGAAGGTAACAATGAAAAAGTGACCTGTATAATAATGCAACTGTCTTGCTGATTACAGATCTCTATTCTGCATAAGTCTGATCCTTTCTGATCGAATAAATCTCTGCTGCACCTCAAGGATATTTGAACATCCTTCACAAATTCGCATATACCTTTCCTTCTTTTCTTCTGTAAATCTTCTGCTATATATATTATTATTTTTCACATTCGACCTTTTATTTATATGATTTTGGATTTGTCAAATCGGCATTATTTAGTATAACAGTTGGCTGAATTAAGCAAACTCTATTTGCAAAAATCCTTCAAGGGCCGACAGTGCTCGGTGACCATAACTTTCTATAATCTTTCAGAGACCGAGGGAACTCGGTAAACACCGACAATCCTTTACCTTCGATAACCGACTGAACTTGGTAAACACTAAACTTTCTTCGATAACCGACTGAACTCGGTAAACACTATCTTTTCTTCGATAACCGAGTGAACTCGGTAAACACTAAACTTTCTTCGATGACCGACTGAACTCGGTAAACACTAAACTTTCTTCGAATGACCGACTAAACTCGGTAAACACTAAACTTTCTTCGATGACCGAGTGGACTCGGTAAGCACTAATATTTCTGTCTGGCAGACCGACTGAGCTCGGTAGAAACTGATTGCTGCGGACTATGACATTGTGTGACATCAAAGACAATACATAATTGAGTAGCAATTTCCTTCAGACAATTGTTTCCAACAATCTCCCTCTTTGGCATTGATGGCAACACAATATGTCATAGCATAAGAAATTTGAAAGAGTTAGCTCGGTTTAGATTCAAATCTCCCTCTGTCAGCAAACTTCCTGTATCCTGAAAATTCTTCCTTCTGACTATTGAAAATTTCTTGAAGTAATAGCAAAGACATAGCAAACACTCCCTCTTTGACAACACATGCCAAAGACAATTCACATATTACCGGTGAAAATTAATGTACCTCAAGTACTGATTCATATGCAATGATTCCTTGAATATGTTGCATCAACAGGTTGATTTTCAATCATGTTCTGGTTGATGCATCACTAAAACTGTATCTAGTGAGCCTCGGGTAGGGGAATGACCCCTAACTTACCTCTTAGATACACAAATGCATCCTTAGGTAATGGTTTGGTAAAAATGTCTGCAATCTGTTCTTTTGTATGAATATATTCTAATCTGATTTCCTTGTTTTGCACCAATTCCCTAACAAAGTGATATTTAATAGCAATGTGCTTGGTTTTGGAATGCATCACTGGATTCTTAGAAATGTTTATTGCACTGGTATTGTCACAAAATATAACAACTGGTTCTTTGATTTCAACCTTCATACCTTCTAATAGCTGTTTAAACCAAACAATATTTGAACAGTTTACTGCAGCAGCAACATATTCTGCTTCGGCTGTGGATTGAGATGTACAATTCTACTTTTTACTAGTCCAGGATACCAGTCTTTTTCCAAGAAAAAATGCTCCACCACTTGTGCTTTTTCTGTCATCAATGTTTCCTGCCCAATCAGCATCAGTAAACACTTTCAAGTCTAGATTGCCTCCAAATTTATACCACAAACCATATTCTTCAGTTCCTCTTAAGTATCTTAAGATTCTTTTGATTGCCATCATATGATTTTCCTTAGGTTTTGCTGAGAATCTAGCTACTATACTGACTGCTAAGGCAATATTAGGTCTTGTATGTACTACATACTGCAATTTTCCAATCATAGATCGGTATAGGGTCTAATCAACTTCTTTTGAATCATCATTTTTGGTAAGTTTCAATCCAGTACACATGGGTGTACCAACTGGTTTTGAATCTTCCATTCCAAACTTCTTAAGTATCTCCTTAATGTATTTGGATTGAGTAATGTATATACCATTCTTGCTTTGCTGAATTTGAAGACCAACAAAGAATTTTATTAAACCAAACATAGACATTTCAAATTCTCTGTTCATTTTCTCTGAAAATTCTTTGCATTGATCCTCATTCCCTGTAAATATAGTATCATCCACAAATATTTCTGCCAATACAATTTTGTCATCTGGTCCTTCTTTAATATACAGATTACTGTTATCATTAGCTCTTTTGAAATTAATCTGAATCAAATAGTTATGGAGTCTTTCATACCATGCTCTAGGAGCTTGTTTTAAACCATACAATGCTTTGTGTAACCTGCAGACCATGTCCCTTTTGTCTGGATCAAAAAAACCTTCAGATTGTTCAATGTAGACTTCTTCATCAAGAATTCCATTGAGAAATGCAGATTTTATATCCATCTGATATACCTTAAATCCTTTGTGTGCTGCATAAGCAAGTAGAGTTCTTACACCTTCTAATCTTGCAACAGGAGCGAAAGTTTCTCCATAATCTATACCTTCTTCTTGAGAATAACCTTTACATACCAGTCTAGCTTTGTTTCTAGATACTTGACCATCTTCATTCAGCTTATTTCTGAATACCCATTTTGTTCCAATTACATTCTTATCTTTAGGTCTAGGTACAAGAGTCCAAGTTTTGTTCTTTTGTTTTTGTTCTAATTCTTCATTCATTGCTTCAATCCAACTTTCATTTTCCAATGCATCTTTGATATTTCTAGGTTCAAAATCAGTAAGTAGACATGTACCTTTTAGCTTGCTTCTTGTCATAGTACCATCTGATTTGTTTCCAATGATTTGATCTGGTGTATGATGTCTTCTGACATATTTGGCTAGTATAGGTTCCTTGCCTTTTGAATGATTCATGCTGTTGTCTTCTAGGATCTCTTCTTCAGGTTGCTCGGGCTCGGTAGATATTTGCTCAGTAACTTCAGACTGAGACTCGGTCTGAATTTCTTCCCGTGACTCGGTTTGAACTTCTTCCTGTGACTCGGTAACTGTGCTCGGCTCGGTAGATATAGCTTCCTTATTGCTAGTTGTGTCTGTCAATGTTTCAGGTTCAATGTAAACGAATCTTCTGTAGTTCTCAGGTTCCCTTTTGCTTTCTTCCTCAGTCTTTTCTGCAAACTCATCAAATTTTACATGTATACTTTCTATGACTTTGTGAGTAGATAAGTTCAGACATTTGTATGCCTTGCTTTTGCTAGAATATCCTAGGAATATTCCTTCATCACTTTTCACATCAAATTTATTTCTTTTGGATTCTTTTAAGAAATAACACTTACTACCAAATATTTTCATGTAACTTACATTAGGTTTATAGCCATACCATAATTCATAAGGAGTTTTGAATGTGTCTTTCTTCAATTGTACTCGGTTCAAGGTATGAACTGCAGTGCTGATAGCTTCCTTCCAGTACTTTATAGCGATGTTCTTTTCTATCATTAGAGTCCTTGCACAATCCATAATAGATCTGTTTCTTCTTTCTGCTATTCCATTCTACTCAGGAGTTCTAGGAGCTGATACCTATCTTTTGATTCCTCTTTCAATGCAAAAGTTGTTAAAATCATGGGAGATGAATTCACCACCTCTGTCTGATCTTAAGCATTTCAATCTTTTTCCTGTTTCCTTTTCTACTCTTGCTAAGTACCATTTGAACTTTTCAAATGCTTCTGATTTTTCTCTTAAATACATAACAGTCATCATTCTAGAATAATCATCAACGAAAAGAATAAAGAATTTATCTCCAGTATAGCTTTGTATTCCAATAGGTCCACATAAATCAGTATGCACAATTTCCAAAATTTCTTTAGACTGATAGTTCTTACTCTTGAAACTAGTTTTACTCATTTTGCCAATCTGACAATTCTTACATAGACCAGTGTCAGGTTTCTTCAAAGTAGGAATGCCTCTAACCTTCTTGAATTTGCTTATTTTTATCATGTTATCAAAATTCACATGACATAACCTTTTGTGCCATAGCCAACTTTCTTCTATTTGAGCAATAAAGCATGAATATTCATTGAGATCAAGATAAAATAAGTTACCTTTTGTTTGTTTGCCTGATCCAATGAGTTTTCCTTTTCCATCCAGCAGGCTTGCTTGACCATTCATGAATTCAACCTTGAAACCAGTGTTGATTAGCTGTGCTACACTTAGAAGATTATGTTTTAGTCCTTCAACCCAGTAAGCATTATCACATATGAGTTCTTTGGTTAATGAGATTCTTCCTTTTCCTTTTATACAACAAGGTTCATTGTTTCCAAATCTTACATTACCATTGTCATAGTCTTCTAGATATTCAAATTTTGTCTTGTCACCAGTCATGTGGTGTGAACATCCACTGTCTATTATCCATATATCATCTTTGCTTATATGAGAAATAAGTGCCATCTTATCTTCATCATCATCAGATTCATCTTTTATAGCAATAAAGACAATTTCTTCTTCACTATCATCAGAATCTTTAGCCATAAAACATGATTTCTTACCTTTATCCTTGTATGATTTAAAATTCTTTTTGCCATAGTACTTGTGACTTCTCTTCTCTTCCTTGACTTGCTTGTTTGGGCACCTAGCTGCAATATGTCCAATTTCTTCACATGAAAAATAGATTAAAGGAGTTTTACCTTTATACTTACCTTTCCCTCTAGAGTACTTCTTTGCAAGTAATGCTTCTACAATTTCAAGATCACTATCAGAACTTTCTTCCGATTCTTCTTCACTTTCTGACTGAACTTCTTTAATTTTCTTATTCTTCTTTAGTGAAACCTTGGCCTTAAATGCTGATTCAATATTTTTGGAACTAGGAACATAGTTGTCATAGTTGTCTAATTCAAAAGCTGTCAATCTTCCAACTAAAGCATCCAAAGTTATATTGCGGTTTGCTTCACATCTTCTTTCTTGAATAGCTGATACTCTTATTGCATAGATAGGGAGTAGTGTTCTGAGTACCTTACTTATAACAGTCTCATCTGAGATTGTTCCTCCAGAAGCTCTAATTGCACTTACACTTGCTTTGATTCTTTCAACATATTTTGCAATGTTTTCATCTTCCTTCATATTCATCTTGTCAAACTGTCCTCTTAGGCTTTCTGCTTTGGCTCTTTTCACATTTGCATCACCACCATATATTTTCTTCAGTGCCACCCACATTTCATATGCAGTGGTGCAGTCTTTAATATCATCAAATTCTTCATAGCTGAGAGCAGATGCAATGTCTATCATCATGGTGTTGTGAGTCTTTTTATCTGCAATGTCTTCAACAGTTAATGCGCCATTAGGAATTGTGTATTCTTCATCAATGTATTTGCATCCTGAATCACCAATGGAAGCCAGATGAAGTCGCATGAGACCTTGCCATGCTGAAAAGTTATCTCTGTTGAGCTTTGGAATTTCCCTCTTGTAAGACATCCTGATCTTTAGCTTAGGTCTTTGAAACCCTTCCTGCAAGCACCAAAAGCTCTAATACCAATTGATGGAATATGGATGAAGTGACTGAGAGGGGGGGGGGTGAATCAGTCAACCATAAAAACACTTCACAATTAATTCTTTGCAGATCCCTTAAGATATCTTAACAATGTTATCTGTTTTAGCACTCGGTAAATAGATTGCAGTAACTTTGAAGATGCAGAAAGTATTAGCAAAATTATCTTTATATATTCATCAGCACATGTATATGATTGAGAAAGCAATTAAGAACACAAGAGACACAAGATTTAACATGGAAACCCAATATGGGAAAAACCACCAATGTATCTAGATACTGATTTTCACTTTTCTGAAGTGATGCCCGGTTAGAAGCCAACCCGGTAAAAGGTTACAAAACACACTGTTAGGTGTGACCTTGTTAGAGGATTTAAAACACCCTTCTAGGAGTGGCCTGGTAAGAGGTCTTGAAAACAATTCAATGAAATTGTCACCTTATTAGAGGATTTACATTATGGTTGTTAAACCAACTCGGTTAAGAGATTTAGAATTCACTGTTACAATGATAAGAAGGTAACAATGAAAAAGTGACCTGTATAATAATGCAACTGTCTTGCTGATTACAGATCTCTATTCTGCATAAGTCTGATCCTTTCTGATCGAATAAATCTCTGCTGCACCTCAAGGATATTTGAACATCCTTCACAAATTCACATATACCTTTCCTTCTTTTCTTCTGTAAATCTTCTGCTATATATATTATTATTTTTCACATTCGACCTTTTATTTATATGATTTTGGATTTTTCAAATCAGCATTATTTAGTATAACAGTTGGCTGAATTAAGAAAACTCTATTTGCAAAAATCCTTCAAGGGTCGACAGTGCTCGGTGACCATAACTTTCTATAATCTTTCAGAGACCGAGGGAACTTGGTAAACACCGACAATCCTTTACCTTCGATAACCGACTGAACTCGATAAACACTAAACTTTCTTCGATAACCGATTGAACTCGGTAAACACTATCTTTTCTTCAATAACCGAGTGAACTCGGTAAACACTAAACTTTCTTCGATGACCGATTGAACTCAGTAAACACTAAACTTTCTTCGATGACCGACTAAACTCGGTAAACACTAAACTTTCTTCGATGACCGAGTGGACTCGGTAAGCACTAATATTTCTGTCTGGTAGACCGACTGAGCTCGGTAGAAACTGATTGCTGTGGACTATGACATTGTGTGACATCAAAGACAATACATAATTGAGTAGCAATTTCCTTCAGACAATTGTTTCCAACAACATGTTAAAAAAGATTACATAGTAATTGATATAATATACTTCATTGTTAGATCTACTTCTACTGCTTGCTAGCAATTCTCTTTCATTGTCTCAAATTTAAGGTTAAGGTTGATTCCTAAATGAAGGCTTGACTGAGGAAAGCCCCTCTCCAACAAAAAAAGCCCCTTATTTTTGTTTCTTGTATTTTCAGGTTTTCAGAGTTACAAATCTAGATTCAAAGCTTTTGAAAATAGGTGACTGTCATAGATCTAGATCTCGGTTTTCTTCTCCTAGATGCTAAATTATTCTAGATCCTAAAAAAGTCTTCCAACAAATCTTCAGGTTTGTACTTTCAAGGCGAGTTGGCTTCATTTCTTAATTTCATCACTTTCCTTTCATATATTTCCTTTGCATTATAGTTTCAATCGAAGGCGAGAAGTTACTCCAAGTAATTTTTGCCTTTGTGAAATCACTTCATCTATGATCAAAGGGTTCACTTTATCTATTTTGGGCTTTCATTTCTTCTTGTTGCTACCTCCCTCTTCATCTACCTTAGCTATTGTTGTTTTTCTTTGAACTAGGGTAAAGATAGTCTTCTATCTTTTACCTGGTCCACTTGCCATTTATTTTACTCTCTTAGTTGGTGTGGTGGAGGAGGATCTTATGGATTTCCTCACTTCTTGTACTTCCACTTCTTCAATTTCTCCATCAATTTCTTGAATTTCTTTAGTAGGGGCTGCAAGGGATGTCAAGGGTGGAACTAATAGTAATTCTTTCTATCCAATGTCCATGATTGATGTTATTGTCTACTTTGCAATGACAAACTCATGTTTGATCATACCAATATCTTTCAATATTTTCTTGATGGTACTGCCAACTCTATTCTTTGCCATTTTCTGTGCTTGTGATGATTTTGTGGAATTGAAGTTCTCTTCATGTGTCGCAAATCTATGAATCTTAGCATCCAAATTACTCTTAAGTAATCTTCTCACATAACCTTCAATCTCAACTTCTGCAACCTCATACTCAAGAGGATCTACAAATTCTACTCTTGGCTCAACTGCTTTAACATAGTTAAATTTTGTATCTTACAAAAAGCATATCTCATCCTTGTACTTTTCCACAATAGATGGTGGAATCCTTGATCTTTTATTCATTTCATTATAAAAATTATTAATCACTAACGTAGCACTTTCATTCATTTTGTCAATAGGGTGTCTCATTTACACTTTGTTGATTTTGTCCATATAATTTATGTTGTCATTCTAGTCAGCTCATATAGTGTATAGGAATCTTCCCAACAAATGGAAAAACATGTATGTGATCAGAGATGAAAATCTAAATTGTGCATTCTTGGTCTTTCTGATCTTCTCAATATTTTTAGTCAACTGAATCCTCAAGATTTCACACATATCTACCTAAACTTTCTCTACACACATAGCATAAGCTGCATGTACCATGCTAGCTGCCATATCATCTTCTCTTGAGCTTGCACAAAACTATGAAGTCAAAATTTTTCACACATGTCTAACATAATCATGTCCAATCTTACTTATAACAATTCCTCTTCCATTGTATGAAGACTTGGTGTTGTCTAACACTATTTTCTTGACATTCTTCTCATTTAAGGGAATTACTCCCGACTTAGATAATCTAGTTACCTCATGAATAAGGTTTGCGGTGATGTCTACGACTCTATCATCTAAACAAAATTTTCCATTATGAATTCGGCTCAATATTATCTTGGTCCATTCATCATTCTAAAATTCATAGTGAAGTGTATACTTTATAACATCAATTTCACTCAAATGTTTGAACCCTTCTTTGTATGAAATATCTTGTTTATAGATCTTATCATATTCCATGATTAGGCTACCATCTCCTATGGTCTCAAACTTACATTTAAGATAAACTCTTACATCTTCCAAATACAAAACCCCATCTGGAACAGATGACAAGGCTAAATTAGGGTCTTCTTCTGACGATTCTATAGGTTCCTTCTTCATTCTAGGTCTGACTGAATCTTTGATGTGGTGAAATAGTGACACATCCATGATTATATAAAGACACAACTTCTTTGATAGTGAATACTTAGCAAAATACCTCTAAATCACAATTTAGGGCTTTGCGTAGATCTGGCAAGAAATTTATCTCCAAATCCTGCAAACTACTCTTAATCTCCACTGGCTAGCTCTCTATATCACTTGTAATCACTTGAATGATCAACTAATACCAATCATCAACCTTTATCCTTCAAATCTTTTAAGATACTGACATCGCATTAAATTTCTTAACTACTTCATGCCAAAAAGTTGTTACTAGTTACCTGCAACACTTCATTATTTTCATGTACTCACATACATATTCATAAATTCATGCGCTCTTAACCATAGCTTTATTATATCATATACTAGCTCATATTAACTTTGAAAGGCTCAATTCAATCTATTCTAACTTCTACACTATTCTAATACTGTACTCTAATACATAATTCATGAATTAAATACTTAAGTGCTTTGAGATGAATTAGGAAATGACTCACACTTACTCTCAGGTACTTCACCTGTCTGGTTTCCTAGTATACTGAGTGTGCTTTTTTGATCCGTGGCTTTAAAAAACTTAACTTCTTCCAAGTTACTACAACATCCTCTCTGACTGTTGTTTGTGCTCACATTTCTCCTTGTATAGTTTCTAGGATTAGGGTTTCTCATGTTGTTAATTTTGCAAAATCTCGCTGTGTGACCAAAATTGTTGCATATCTGGAAAACTACTCCATTGTTTCCATATCTCGATCCTATCTAACTGATTTTTGATCTGCAATTTTTGGCCATATGTCTAATCTTGTTCATCTATAAAACACAACTCCATTCCTTTTGTTCATGTCTCCAATAGGTCTCTTATCTGCAGGGTTAGTATCTCTAAACATTCTACTATTATTTTTATCATTAGATCTAGGTTTCTTACAATCAATAGCTCTATGTGTGGAAAACCATGACAATTATAACAATAACCAGAGATAGAGTTGAATTGCTTAACTATACAATCTCTTTTCATGTGTCCAAAATAATTTCTTGAAAAATATCTACCTTAGAATTCTCTTCGCATATCTTTAGGTGATTCATCTTCTTTAGGTGGATTAGGTATATCTTCATATTTTTTAGCTTCATCAGGCTTCTTTTCATCTTTGTTCTCAGAGTGTTCCAAATCTGGTTCTTTGCATTCCTCAATCTTCTTAGGGAACTTATCTTCAAGATATCCAAGACTAGTTTTATCATAAGATGGTTTCTGATAAGACATTTGTTCATCAATCTTTTCACTACTGGAATACAATTTCTTAAGATGTTGTTTACACTGAGTTATTTCTCCTTTCACAATTGTATTTTACTTCTCAAGCTCAACATACTGTAATTTTGTTTTCTCAAATTCAGACGTCACTTTGGTAAGTTCATATTTTAGAATAGCATTCTCAGATTTAACATTTGATTCATCTTTGCTATTTTCATCTTTCAAGCTTAACTTAAGATCTACAATCTTTAATTCATGTTTAAGGATCTCATTTTCTTTCTTCAGTTTTGAAACTTCATCATAGTCCTTGACTTGAATTGTAGGTTCTTTCTTTGATTTCAGATCTTCCATCTTTTTTTTTAGTTTCTCAATGTAGCTTTTTGCATCATCATATTTCTCTTTCAGAGTATCTCTTTCTTCAGTAAGAATATTAATCTGTTCAAGAGCTTCTTCAAGATTCTTCTGCAATTAATCCATATCCATAGAGATCTTACTCAAGTTGTTAGGCTTTCTTTGAATAACTTTGATTTGACTAACTAAGCTCTGATACTAATTGTTAGAAATAGGAAATGTTGAGAGGGGGGTGGGGGGTGAATCAGTATTTCACAAACTTTTACTTTTTCCCAATTATGGATATAACAAATTAACTTGAAGCATGCATAAGAAACTAAACTAAGTAAACTGAATAACAAGCATATCAATAAAACAAATGAGCTAATAACACCGTGTTTTTTCTTGAGGAAACCCTAACCAAGGGAAAACCTTGGTGGGGATGATACCCAGAACTGATCCACTAATTAAAAGATATCCAGTTAAGGACGTTGACCATGTTAGGAGTCTGTTGCATACATATAGTGTCTATTTCCTGATTAAGGGACTTTAGGCCTTGTTAGAAGCCTCAACCATGTTAGGAGTTTCTATTACAAAAATAAATGTTTGGAAGATGAGTTCACTACCCAAACATCCAATACACAACAATAGCTTATGATACAAAGGTAAAATACAAAACCTTTTACTGTTGCCGAATAGCTTTCCTATTCTGATTTAGCTTTGTAGGCTCTTCGCTTTCACATACATCTATTACTTTCTTTCTGCTTACAATATACAACTTTTCATCATATGTCAACTTATTACAATTGCTATATGTAACATTTCTTTCTTTCACATTACATAATTCTTACATATATATACAAGTTATTGCAATTAATAACTTCCAGTCGGGTTACAATACATATACTCTTATCAAAATATAAAATTAATTCATGATGCCTTAGTGTTAACATCTAGGATGTCTTCCCTACATGGTTAAGTCATTATTTTGATAAACAAAATAATCCCTTAACTTACTGTGGTCATATTTTGTCTTCTGCTCTGTTCAGGTCAGCTCAAGAGTGTCTCTGTAAATCTTTAATATCTTCTTCCGTACATTTCGTATAGACTTGCACTCTCATA
This sequence comes from Chamaecyparis obtusa, assembly GCA_027943335.1. Taxonomy (NCBI): domain Eukaryota; kingdom Viridiplantae; phylum Streptophyta; class Pinopsida; order Cupressales; family Cupressaceae; genus Chamaecyparis; species Chamaecyparis obtusa. The sequence goes on along the minus strand of BSBK01014728.1, from coordinate 30,536 downwards.
TCTAGCTTTGATATACTTAGAATGATCCATGTTCAAGTGCACATGCATTGAACCTTCTTCTATGAACATCACTAATCAAAATTGTCTCTGATTATATTTTTAAACATTGTTGTACTTAGACAATTTTCTAGTGCGCTCATACAAGACTTCTTCCTTCGATTATGCTATCTTCATGCTGGGTATATGTTGTCATAATGACAATATTCTGATACCCTACTTAGCCAAATTTCAAACATAAGCCGTGACTTATTGATATACCTGAAAGTTGAAAGGTGACAGTATGATCTAGAAATTTCAAAAGGTGATCTTTTTAAATCTAAGGTGGACTTTGTAAACTTTTATTACAGATGTGTAGTTTATTGCTGATGCTCACTAGTAATTACCAGTTGGGAAATTAAAGATTGTTAAGACTTTCAGTTGCATGGGATGAAGATGCCACTACTATATTGTAGCTCCTGCTCTTTTCTTTGACATGTTTCTTCTCTTTAGTTTGTTAATAGTTGATCTTATCTAATCTTGTTGTTAAGTAGTTAAGTTTTTGTTCCCAAAGTGATCTGTAGCTTGTTGCAATCTATAAAAGGATTTCCAAGATCACTTACGATGGGCTGAGATTTTTTTTTTTGAGATCATAGCAGTTGGTTTAATCTGAGTCAAGTTTAAGAGAGGTCATGAGTCCTATATAACATTTTACAGAGAAAATTTAAAGTTAAGTATTAAAGCCTTAGTACTATTGAGTTTTATTTGAATAAGAAAATCAATGTATGTTGACAATGATTCTGAAGTAAATAAAACATAATTCAGATTTTTTTCTCTCCTCTATGTTGGTTTTATGAGTTGCGAATTCAATAACTCAAAGTTCGTAATCAATTCAATGCATATATTTTATATGTGTATGTTTTAATTCTAAGCTTTGATCAAGGATCAATCAAAATGCTAAAGATTAACTCATAGGTTCATAAGGCTAGAAAAAAGGATCGTTATAAGAAGTCTAAATTTGGATTACATGAATAGATATTATTTTAATGCAATAATAATCTAAGCCTTGAATCAGTAGTAGTTTTATGTCATTCATATAATGACTCGTAGATTGAGAATATTTCTTAATGATAAGGCATTTATCTAAATCTATTTCAATTGTTATTTTGTTGGTCTGTGTCGTCTGGTTATAGCATTTTTTTTAAAATTCATTTTATATTCAATTTTTACCTATAGTATATGTATCTCATGCTTCATAAAAATTGAGAATCAATAAGTAGTTAGCCATTAATTAGTATTTTCTTGTTATTTGTTGAGTGACTAATGAGATAATCTATTTATCAAATTTAGGGATGTGTATAATGATCATAGTATTTTACTAAATGGTTGTAGAGCCTAAAGTGTAGAGGGAATGAGTATCCATGTTAGTTGGTCCAATCATTCATTGGGGTTTGATAATTAGAGTTGGCAACTCTTTAGAATTGGTAGTGAGTGTACTGGTAGCTATTGAATCATAAAACTATTTTGGGAACCAACAAGGCACACCATTTTCAACATCTCAAGTTGAAGTCATATCATGATGTCAACTTGAATGCACATCATTTATAACATCTCAATTTGAAGGCACACCCTTTATGACATCTTAAGTTGGAGAGGGTCCAAGATCTCAAGTTAAAGGTACACAATATTTTACAACTCAATTTCAAGGTACATCATCACTAGTTGAAGGTATGCCTTCCATCCCTAATGTTGTTCACATTCCTAATGTTGCTGAAATTCATAATTTTGAGGCAACTCAACATTTTAGAACACCTCGTAGAGTTATGCATAGGAATCCTAAGCATTTGATTGATAGATTCTTGCATTTCTGGATTAAATTGTGTATGATTTTTTATCAATTCATATGTAATTTAATCCAAAAATACAAAAATTTAACATGATGGGCTATGGAAATCACATGACTTTAATTCAATTGATTGATATTAATTCTAATATTTTTCAAGAAACTAATGGTTGAAATGATTTCCAAGCATACTTGTCAACAATATGCAAATAGATTATGGAGATTTGTTTTTTGGGAATTTAAATGAGACTAGTAGATATCAATTATTTGTTAAAATGATGGGAAGTCTTAAATTTAGGCCCATTATGAACATTCTTGGGCTAGAATCAATAGATGATTCAAGTGATAAATCTATTGGAAATAACCTAATGAGTACATATGAGAGTGTGAGTTCTACATCACACATAAAAGATAGTAATGCAACATGTTGTGTACTTACATCAACAATAGTAAGCACTCAAACCAAGAAATCTTGCTTCATTAGAAAGATAAGTAAAGCAACTAAAATAATTATAAGGTCTCTAATGAGAGTTGTGGGAAGGTGTAAAAGAGTGAGGATACAAATAGTAATGATTTATAGACATTCTCTGGTAGACTACCATGAAAAGATAAATAAATTGTTGAAGCTTTGAGATCCTTAATCATTTTGGAAGAATAACATATGGATCTCTCCAAATCAAAGCTATATGTTGTAAGAAGGAGGATTGGTACTCAAATTCATGATCCACACCACCCCACAATCCCCTACCAAAAACCCATTACAAATATTTATTAGAAATATATAGACAAATGAATAAAACAAAGATAAGTAGAGCCATGATATTTAATCTCTATATGCCTTCTCCATGGTTCCATTGACCCAATAGTATTTAGGCTCAAAAAAAACATTGGGTTTCTTCCCCATTATTTCTCCCTTCTTATGATTAGCCTCCCATCATTGTATCTTCTTCTCATATTTAATATCCCATAGACACCCCTTCATAAATGTCCACCTGACCATCACGTCATTTCTCATCTCTTGCTCATTTGACCCTGAAATCCAAACTAGAAATAGTATAAAGGGAGATTTCCCTCCATCCAATCCATGCTAGAAATCATCATCAACCCTTAAACCCCTCTCTTTCTCCAATGTCACCATAATCTAAGCCAACCCTACAAGCCATTTTGAACCCACACAAGCTTTCATTACCCACATTGCCTCTTCTCTGGCTCCAAGCTCCAAGGCCCATGCCAAGAGAATGGTAGAAATATCAATGTCTATAAATTATATATGATAAAACCTAAGAAATTCCTCCCCTAGTAATAGATGAATAGTCCTCTGAAACTCCTTGTCATCCAAGGGAAAAAATATATTTTTCCTTTTCACCGTGATTTCCCCAAAAAAAATTGTTGTTGACAGTTAGTGTGCAAGGTAAAGTTGGCTTCCATCTCTCTACATCCCTGATTAGAAGTGATCACCAGATAAAAACACCTACAAAGAATCTAGAGAAATTGTCATTGAGAAGTGATAACAATGTCAACATCTACACAAACCAAGGCAATTATAGCATTAAAATATGTCAGATAGTGTAACCAACACTCTACCAAATCTATCGATGTTACAACCCCATGCAATTCAATACATCAAAATTGATAAAATATTGAATTTGGTTAGCTATTATTAATCTAATCCTGAACTTGGAATGTATTTGGCACAATCCATAGAATTTTTACTATGTCCTTCCATAAAGATTCATCATTATAAACCCTCCCACCACCATTTGGATTTTGGTTGAATATGTTAAAAAATATACCTAGCATAAAAACCATGTATATATCAAGATTTCTTCACCATGCATATCCATATTTATTATTGTAATGGTTGGGAGTATAAATGCAAGGCCCAATTAAGTTCAAAGGTATGTGAAGGTTGTATGCACCCTAAAATGGTCGCCTAGACTTTGGGCCCCATTCTTCAATTTATCAATTTCCCGAATCAATGCTTTGCAATATTTTTAAAATTAAATCAATTTCCTTGATCAAATCCTATTTTATCATTTATTCAAGTATATTCTATGGATTAACCATTTTATCCTAAGTCTTTATTTAATTAAAAGGAATTCCCTCCCCTTTTATTAAATAAAAAGCCCCCACTTTTCCTCTTATCCTAACTTGCACAAATAAAGCATTATTCTTATTTTACATAAAGAAGAAAAGAAATTTTTGTCTCATATGGACACAAAAGTCAACTCTTATTTTCTCATTGGAGGATATTTGTGCACATGGATAGCTCCTCTTTCAAGCTCCACCCTTGATTAAATCTTTTGCCTCTTAATCTTCATGGTCCATTCCTTTTTAATTCCTTTAAAAGAAGAGCTCTCTTCTCATTCTAGGATCCCAACTTTGAATACTAATCTTATGTGGCATGATTTCTTGGAGACTTTGGAGCTTTGGAGATCTTCATGCATTTAGCTTCATTCTTGCATTATTATCTTAAGCTTTCATGGCATCTAGCTTAGTTTCCTTTATGCTTTAGATTAGCTCACATAGATTAATTAGCAAGGCTTGTAATACTTTCCTTTCATAGCTTAGCTTGCATCTTCATTCTTAACATAGTTGCATTGCATCTTCATTGTTGATTCTTGAGGATATTGGCATTCTTGCTTGAATCTCCCATTGTGTGGTTTACTAGCAAGGTTGCATGCTTCAATAGATCTAGCTAAGAGCACCATCAACATCCTTGTGACTCCATGCCTAGGGAGCTCTAGGTCACTTTCTCAAGGTTTCCCATTCATAGATTCCCTTGGAAGTAATGACTTAGAGAAGTGCACTATTTAGTGTGTACATTTTTGGCACCCACCGTGGGGCAGAACACTCTTGTTTTGTCCTTCTTTTTATGCATTTTTGTCAATTTTTCATCAATATTTTCTTATTATTTTGGCTATCAGATTTTTTCGGATAGAATTATCATGTGACAATTTTTCAGTATTGTACAATAGTTTCTTATATACCTATGTGATACTTTACCAGTTAAAGTATCACACGCCTTTGCAGATTCTATCACACTATTGTTTTGTTCTCTATCGCATGCAGGTATCGTGAACTATCATAGGGATAAAGTATCGCAGTAGTGTACAATGAAGTATCGCATGACTCTTTCTCTGATAGAAATATCACCCAGGCCTGGTAGTGGGTAATCTTTGACATTTCTTTGCAAGATTTAATCTATTTGATTCAGATTTCTAGTCTACTATGGTAGAACAAAGTTTGATTTGTAGATTTTATTTGGTTTTGATGTGCTAACCCTTGTAGGGATAACAAGTTGTGCTTGTAGGTGCTCTCATTGCTTAAATATTTTCTTAAAAGAATGCATGTCAAAGCTCCAAATGCACAAGGGCTACTAATGGTTTTTGCAGGGCTGCCCAAAGCATAAAAACTAATCAAGTGCTTGTTTAATTGCTTTCTTTTTGAGTGCAGCATATACTAGTTGTTTCTTTTCATAGGCATTTAATATCTTGTTGTAGGAATCTTTTGGTGGTAGGAGAGTATGCTCTTCACCCTTGTGGTGAAACAAAAATCTTGACCCATCTTTGGATTTTGAAAGCAAGAGGGTAATTGAACCTTTTCTTGGTGTGTTTGGGAGAAATTTTTGAGCTAGGAGAGTATGCTCTTCACCCTTGAGGTGAACCAGAAATCTTGACACTCAAAGGTTGATCCACTCTTTGTTTAGTTTTAGAATCCTTTAACGGGCCTGCTCTTGAGCAATCAAGAGGAACGACCCAAGTGGGGACAAGCTTTTTGCCAGCTATTCTGACCCACTATAAACTCAAGGCTATAAAGGACACAAAACCTTGGTAGATGTAGTACTTGTCTTTTCTTGATGTGAGTACTTGTGGGATTGTGACCATGAGGAAAATGTTGAGCAAGAATGCTTAAGGTACTCTTGTGGCTATGAGGTCTGTTACTTGCTGTAAGGTAAGGAGTCCCTTTGGGGAGCAAGAGGGGTATTATGAATGGAACCCTTACTAAGAACCATAGATAAAAGCCACCCTATTTTTCCTCTTAGCTTCTTGGTGCAAGGATTGATCTTAGTGGATTAACTCGAATCACCCCAAGATTACTCACCATCTGTGTTCCTTTGGTTGTGTCATTAGCACTTCCATGACAAAGCCAATATCTATTGTGGGTAACCACTTTGTGTGAGGCAATGGGACATCAAGTATGGGCCAAGTTGTTAAGTATTGAGCCATTGTCTTTTTAGGCTAGTACGTGCTTGAAGTGTTCTCACTGTGATCTACCTATGTAAATGTTCTCAAATATCAAACATCACGATAGCATTCATAGGATTTTATTGCTTTGATATCACAATTGCTTGTCTTGGCAAGGTTTCTTTTGCCCTTGTGCAAGTGTTTTATGACATGTTTGATCACCTACTATTTGCAAACTTGTTTGATTACTGCTAGTATTGTGCTTGAAATCAAAAAATTCAACCATTAGATTGAAACTTTGACCAAATTGCCTTTAAAACTAAAATTTTTAGCACTCACTGGTCAAGAGTTGTACGATCCTGAAACCTTATCACACACTGCACTGAGATTTATAGTGTGATAGTTTGTTACTAGAGAACTATTGCACTGCTTGCCTGGAAAGTATCGCACAGGCTGCCTAGAAACTGTCACATAGAGTCTTTTTGTTGTCTGCCTGGTTTATGCAATTTTCAGTGTTTCCTTAGTCGACCAAATTTTAGTAGGTGACTTAATCTGCTGCTAGAAACCTATTTGTACCTTGGGTTCCTATTGTTTAGACCCCTTGAATTAGCGTTCTTTGATTTTACAAAGTAGTCTTTCTTGGCATCGATAAGTTAGGAATTATCCTTATTGAAAAAGTACACCTTTAGATTCTTTGGTAACACACTTGGAGAGTTTCAGTACTCTTTTTTCCAATTCACTTCCATAAAAATTCAATTTCAATTTCAAATATATTTGGGTAAATCCATCCTCTTGGTCATATGTGTTAGGATACTTATCCTTTTATTATACACCTCTATGGCAGTGTTGGTTTACACCTTTTGTAGCTTTCTATCTTACCATCTTGTTTTGGACAATTGAACACTTTTACTATCCTAGTTTGGTATTGACATTTTGTAGGGTCATCTTATCACCAAGGGTATTTTTCTTTCATGTTGGTTATGACAAGGTACCAAGTTAGTCAAGGAAAATGACCTCAATTTGTCTTTGATCAGTTACCCTTAGTCCAAACTCGTCAAAAGTGAAAGGGAAAGGAACCCATTTTTTATCAATCACCTAGGAGCAAGTCTAAAGCTTGGTTCGACCCAAAGAGCAATCCTAGTGAGTTAAGTACCTCTTTAGCACCTTCTCAATCAGATATGGACATGAGCTACACCATGACTAGATATGGATCAAAATCTTGATGATATTTTCCAAAGACATAGGGATAACATGTTGTTTGGTGATGACAATCAACCCGAATCACCCCCTATTAAATCAAGCTATTTAGACACCCATCAGAGAGCTAAAAGACATTATGAATGAGCTCACCAAGATGCACCATCACAACATGAAGACCAAAACAATGAATCTGGTGATGCTCATGTAAATGCAGCATTTACTAACGACTTGTTTAAACATTCAAGGCCCAACTCTCTTCTTAAAACAACCTCAAGGTATGCAAATGAAAGGCTTAAAAGGATTGAGCATGATAAATTGTTAGAGTTGAAAAGAAAAGCATTCCAAGAGGAACAAGATAGCCTTTTAGCCTAGAAACTCAATGACCAATTCAAAAATAGGGGTACCAACAGTGGAAACAACTCTCCACCATCTACTCCCTCAAGAATCCCAAGAAGAAGAAGGTGGTCAAGGACTCCTTCAAGATCTCCTAGTCCTAGAGGAAGGAGGATTTCACAACATATGAGACAAACACCTCCTAGGAACTCAAGACAACCCTCCCAATGAGTTCATCATGGCTCTCAACATGGAGGAAGTAGTGCAAGTTTTGATGATCAAGATTTTATGAGAATGCAACAAGAGCCACTATTCCAACAATATGTGGAGAAGTATCTTGATCAAAACAAGGATAGGTTCCTAGAGAGCTTGATTAACAAGGGTGCTAGAGTCCCTAACAACTTTGATGTGGATAGGAGAATCAAGAAGCAAGGACCCTCTCAAGAAGAGGAGATCAAGCAACTCAAGTGTATGATGGAAAAGGTGTTGGCACCTAAAAGTTCCTTTTCACTTGATGCTATTTGTCCCAATCCTTTCAATAGAAGTGTGAGTATGATAGATTTTCCTAGGAAAGTTGAAATCCCCTAGTATGACAAGTATGATGGCAATGGCAACCCACATGATCATGTGTGTCAGTTCTACATCATGAGTTTTGAGTTCCACCAAGATGAATCCTATCTTATGAGATTATTTCCAAGGAGTCTCAAGGGCCAAGCCATGGAGTGGTTTACCAACATAACCCCTCCCATCAAAAATTTCAAGGAACTTGTCCACAAATTTGTTCAACATTTCGCATACAACTTGTCAAGATCAGTCACTATGTTAGATTTGTGCAATTTGAAGCAGAACCAAGGGGAATCCTTTGTTACCTTCTTACAAAGGTGGAGACGATTGTGCTCTCACTATTCTAGGACTATTCCTGAGCATGAAAGGATTGATATCATAATTAGTCATTTGGTGCCTGAAATGCGGTATGAGGTTTAGAAGATGGTCTTTGATTCCTTCGACACTATGGTTGAAACCGCATGTCAAATTAAGGATGTCTTAAAAGAACAAGGCATTTTGACCAAACATAGCAATAACAACAATGGTCAAAATACTAACAACTCTAATAAGGACAAAGGCAAACACTCGCATTGGAATAAGAATAAACAAGTAGTCAATGATGGAGTTGTGGACTCTTCCCAACCCAAGGATCAAGGAGTTCTCCATTTGTCTAGTGCAGTCCAAGCTATGAAGCTCAACACATCCTCCAACCAACAAGAGCATAAACCAAAGTACCAGGAAAAGCCTAAGAAGGAGAGACAAAAAATTTCTAAACTATGTGACTCCTATGAGGATGTTTTCAAGATGCTTATTGCCAATAACCTTGCACAACTACAAGATCCAACAAATTTTTGCATACCTGATGTTAAACCTCATTGGTGGAATGAAAAATCTTTCTGCAAATTGCACAATGGCATTGGACATGACATTAAACATTGCTAGAAAATTAAGCATCTTATTGAAATGGAAAAATTCAGATTTATGGGTTGAATACCAATGCAGACCATAAGGCATTCAAAGAGCCTTTTACTAGATATGAAAAGGGGGAAACCTCTCAACCCAAGAATGGCAAGGCCACAATCAACTATACCTACATAGGTGCAGAAAACATGGTCAATATGCTTGAGGTTGTCGAGGAAAGTGTCAACATGATGAGACACAAAGATCCTTATGGTTATGATGTGGGCTCTCCTCCTATATTTGATGAAGAACCTATGATTGTGCTTAGAGGTCCTCACTCTAGAAGGTCATCCCAAGCTCTCAACACTATCACCAAAAGCCAAAGCCAAGGTCCTATGGTTATTAGAGGTCCTAGTTCCAACCAGTCCAACAAACCCAAGCAAGTGACATCCAAGAATGCCACCACCAAATCAATAGTCAACCCTGAACTGAGCTATAATCTTGTTGACTAGTTACAAATAACGCCAGCTCAAATCTCAATCTTTGAACTCTTGGAATTGTCTCCAAGACATAAGCGTATCCTTGAGGATGATTTGCATGCAGCCAATGTTCCTAACAACATAGATGTTGACCAATTCCATAACATGGTTAACCACTTTGCCAACCCTCATTAAGATGACAAAGCATTGAGCCATTTGCATAATCTTGCCCTTGATATCAAAGTCATGATTCACAAGACCAGTGTCAAGCATGTGTTGATTGATGGGGGTGTTGGGCTCAACATTTGTTCTTTGAGTCTATTGAAGATACTGTGTTATTCTGAGCAAGTTATTGATACGCGAAAGAAAATTACCATTAAAACCTATGATGAGGCAGAGAGAAGTTCTAAAGGGTTGGCCATCCTTCCTATCAGAATTGGCCCTATTGAAAAGGACATTTTGTTCCAAATTGTTGACACTGGTCCTCTAGCATATAATATCCTAATTGGTAGACCATGGATCCATGACATGCAAGCAGTGCCATCCACCTACCACCAATGTGTTAAGTTCCCCTATAATGGAGTAGAAGTCTGTATACCTAGGGATAGCACATTATCTATAAATGCAATTTTAGTAGGGACTCATGTTCCTCTCAATAGAGAAGTAGAGGATTTTGATACAACTCTAGAACAATGCAAGAGTAAGTTCAAATCCATAGACCTTGGTATGGGGGTTTATCAAATTGACTCCTTTACAAAACTTCCACTCTCACCTAGGTCCTATGGCAAACCATCATAGGAGATGTGTCCTTCATCTTCAGCCATGACTCTATTTGGTACATTTTTAGAATCCTCGGTGCCTATACAAGATGAAAAAGAAGAGGTGGCTGTTAGAGATTGGATTTACAAAGAGGAAAAATACAAGCACAATGAAAATTTCTCCCCATCTCCTAAGGCTTATGGGATAGGATACACTTTGGTAAAAAATATGGGCTACCCAGGACATGGTCCTCTCAGTTACAGATTAGATGCTAAGGCTGAACCACTCAATCATGCTCTTTTTGGACGCAGGTCTAAGAAGACGGTTGGCCTAGGTTTTGAAAGTCATGACAAGAAAAATGATCCTATCCTTGCTATGAAGGATAGTGATAATGAATCAAACTACATACCCAACTTGCAAAATCAACAAGATAGGTGTGAAGATTGGGTTCCTTCCACCAATCTCCTTTGGGGAGATTCAGATACTGTAGTTACCAATCCAACAATTTCAGACCTAGAACAAGAAGAGTCTGCTATTAAGACCGTGTTGAGGCTCCTATTCAAGAACATCAATACACAAATGGCATTCAAGAATTTGTTACCCTTGGTGACATTGGGGCTTCCACATCTAGACATCATAAATATGCTTGGTGTAAACATCCCAGCTGGGATTCAGATACAGACTCACATGAGTATGAGTGGGAATCTCTCTTTGATTCTTCTACACTTGACTTGGACATTGATGTTGTCCATAGATATGGTTCCCAACCTGAGGTAGTTAATGAGTCTAGTGTAGGATTAGAGGATTGGAATCCATGAGTCGCTTTAGTGGATGATGCTTTGCTTGGTAGGATAAATCCTAATTTGGGTACCTTAGAGGGATACTTGACAGACCTTGACTCTATAATCACCAGAGATGACACCATCCATATACACAATATTGAACCCATCATTTACCTACCCCTTGCCAATCCTCACCTAATTGATTGGTCTCATCGCTATCAAGAGCCTCAGCTCTTAAATTTCCAAAATGACTATGAGATAGCATGTTACCTAAATTCCCTTGAGCCCATAGTCTCTTCCACCAGTGAACCAAATACAAGCATGACATAACAAGATATCAAGTACCTTAGTCACAAAATGAAAAGAAAAGAAAAAAAGAATAAGAGTTATGATGGTGAAAACCACTATGTGGTAGTGTCTAAACCTTAAAAAAGTTAAAATAAAGGATGTATCTGAGGGTGAAAACCTCTCCGAGGCACCTAAGGATGAGGTACTTGATCATCTCCCAAGTTACTTTTAGGACAGATCTTCAGTGCTTGTCGAGCCTACACAACCAATCAATTTGAATACAAAAGAGTCTCCACAAGTAGTGCACTTGGCTCAATCTCTATCAACACAAGAAAAAGAAGCATATACCAAGTTCCTACAGAGCAAGAAAATTAATTTTTCTTGGACTTACTTAGACATGCCAGGGTTGGACACGAGTCTCATTATGCATCACTTGTCCATAGGTCCAGGTATAAAACTAGTGAAACAAAAATTGAGGAAAATGCATCCTCACATAGCTCTTCTTGTCAAAGCTAAATTAGAAAAACTCCTCAGTGCAGGATTTATAAGAGCCATTGATTATGCCGAATGGATATCCAATATAGTATCAATTTCAAAACATGACAAGTCCATTCATGTCTGCACAGATTTTAGAGATCTTAATAAAGCATGCCCAAAGGATGATTTTCCACTTCCAAACATAGACATATAGTGGACATGACCATGGGTTATGAGATCTATTCATTAATGGATGGTTTTTCTAGATATAATCAAATCAAGATAGCTCCTGAAGACCGGGAAAAGACTGCATTCACTTGCGCAAGGGGTACCTATTACTGGAACGTCATGCCATTTGGCTTAAAAAATGTAGGAGCTACTTACGAAAGAGCTATGACAACTATCTTCCATGACATGATGCATAAGAATATGGAAGATTATGTGGATGATACCTTGGCAAAATCTAAAAAAAGGGATACACACCTAGGAGATTTAGAAGTCATTCTAGATCATATGGAATAGTTTCAATTAAGATTAAATCCCAAAAAGTGTGCATTTGGAGTCACCTCTAGAAAACTCCTAGGATTTATCATTTCAGCCAAAGGAATAGAGGTGGACCCAGAGAAAGTTCAAGCAATCTTGGATATGCCAGCTCCCAAAAACATCAGCCAAATGAGGAGTCTTCAGGGATGCCTTCAATCAATTAGGAGGTTTATTTCACAACTAGCCAATACAGCTCAACCCTTCAATAAGACATTGTACAAAGGGGTTAAATGTGTCTGGAATGAGGATTGTCAGCAAAGCATGGACCAAATTAGGCAATACTTGGCCAATCCTCCAATTTTGATGCCTCCTATACTAGGAAAACCACTCATATTGTATGTTTCAGCAACAGAATCTTCCCTAGGGGCATTATTGGCTCAACTTGATGACACTGGAAAAGAAAGAGCTATATATTACATCAGTCATACGCTTGTGTCATATGAAGTTAACTACACTAGTATTGAAAAATCTTGCCTAGCGGTGGTGTTTGCTTCCCAAAAGTTGCGACATTACATGCTTGCACATACAATACACCTCATTGCAAAAATTGATCTTCTCAAATATTTGCTTGGTAAGGCTGCTCTCACAGGTAGACTTGCTAAGTGGATGATGGTCCTATCAGAATTTGACATAGAGTATGTTGAGCGTAAGCCTATAAAAGGACAAGCCATAGCTGACCAATTGGCTGATTTTCCAATTTGAGATAAAATGCCTATTCAAGTTGAATTTCCAAATGAGCACATAATGTACATGACTGCAAGAACATGGAAGATTTTCTTTGATGGATCTTTCATGCAAAATGGTTTAGGAGCTGGAGTGTTATTTGTTTCTCCTCATGGGTACACAATTCCTAAGTCCTACAAGCTATTATTCCCATGCACAAATAACATTGTTGAGTATGAGGCCTTGAAAAATGGATTAAAAATGGCTATGGAATGGAGAATCACAGAGCTGCATATCTATGGGGATTCACAATTGATAGTCAATCAAGTTAATGAAGAATATCAAACAAAGGATGAAAAACTGGTACCCTACAAGAAAATGGTTGATTCATTCTAACGATATTTCACTTTTGTTACATTTCAACAAATCCCTAGAGCAAAGAATAAAGTGGTTGATAATATGGATACATTGGCTTCACTCCTTCAGTTAGAACAACATGAGTCTAGATTTTAATTCCTGGTGGAAGAGCTACGCTACCCTATCTATGACTCCCAAGAAAGCCAAGTTGTTTGTACCCTTGTTGGCCATGAGTCATCCTGCTATGGTGCCATTTACTCATACCTCTGTGATGGCATTATTCCTAAAACCTTCAACCATTCTGAATGAAGAAACTTAACCCAAAATGCCTCTCGCCATACCCTTATCTCTAGTGATCTATATAGGAGGGGTTTAGATGGGACACTTCTTAGGTTCTTGGAAAAGGATGAGTTCGATCGAGTGTTAGCTGCCATTCACAAGGGTATTTGTGGAGGACATTCCAATGGTCTTGCCATGGCCCGAAGGTTGCTTAGGGTTGGGTACTATTGGCCTACCATGCAGATAGATGCCGTAGCTTTTGTTAAATCATGTGAAAAGTGTCAGAAACACGGTAACCTGATACATGCTCCAGGCAGGGAGCTTATTCCTTCTATTTCTCATTGGCCATTTCAGTGCTGGGCCTTTGATCTTGTTGGGAAGATTCATCCAAACTCATTAGGTGGACACAAATTCATCATCACTACTACTGATTACTTTACCAAATGGGTAGAAGCTATCCCACTTTCTGTTGCCTTAGGCAAGACAATTTCTCTGTTTATTTTGAACCATATCATCTGTCGGTATGGAGTGCCTTATGAGATAATCACTAATAATGGAGGTCAGTTTAAAAATAAGGACCTTAAACATCTCTGCAAGAAGTTCAAGATAAAACAACATTGGTCCTCCATTTACTTCTTGCAAAGAAATGGACAAGCAGAGGCTTTGAATAAAACCATTCTTAAGATTCTCCATAGAACAATTCACAAGAATGGTAGAGATTTGCACCTACACATAAATCTGGCCTTGTGGGCCTATCGAACGAGTATTCATACTCCAACATGGGCTACCCCTTTTTCCCTAACTTATGGTGTTGAAGCAGTGTTACCTTTAGAGGTGGAAATTCCTTCACTTAGAGTTTCCCTCAAAGGTCTAGTTACAGATGACGACTACTGTGCCATGAGGCTCCAAGAACTAGAACTTCTAGATGAAAAGCATAAAGCATCATTTGATCACATGAGAGTTTACCAAAAGCATATGTCCAAAGCATTCAACAAGAAGGTTCACCCTAGAGAATTTCAAGTGGGGGATCTTGTCCTACGAGAAAACCCTAAGAACCAACAACATAGAGAGAAAAAGGGAAAATTTGAACCTAATTGGCTTGGACCATACATCATTACTGTTGCTTTTGGGATAGGTGCTTATTTACTATCTGATCCAGAGGGAGAACAACTCCCTGATCCTATTAATGTTTTGCACCTAAAGAAGTTCTATCCCTGATGCCTATTCTGTCTGGGGGCATCCTTTGTATATATTTATTGATCCTGAAAAAAATTCCAAAAAAATTCATATATGCTGCTGAAAAAAATCCTAAAAAGCATATAAAGTCATGAAAAAATACAAAAAAATCAAAAAATTCAAAAAAATAGAAAAAGTGCCTTGGTGAAAACCTGGAAATAGGAGCTACTTGAGGCCTTTGCACCCTTGTTTCTTAGCATGCATCCTCAACACTTAGCCTTTCTCCATCATGCCTTGACCTTGCTGCCTTGGTTTGGAATTGGTCTTTGTCTTTGTCTAGGGGGCATAACTGTGTTAGCTTCGGTCTCTAGGATGCGTTGGTCTTTAGGACATCTTGTAAACTGTGTTTTTCAACACCACCTCAATTGTGTTTTTCAACTCTACCCTAGTGTCAAGTGTTTCTCAACACTTATCAGATATCTTACCCACAGTCTAGCATGATATGATATTTTCTCACTAGCAGATGTGATACTCAAAGATTGACTCTATGACCTACACACATGCACTTAAACACTCGACTCACTGAGACTTGTTTGACTTTATTTCTTTGTGTGCTATCTATGATGATTACTTTGACGAGTGTTCTCTCCCTAAATAGTTTTCGATGATGCTGAGCTAGAAGACTGGGGGCATGAGGACATGTTTTATTTCTTTTTCTGCTTGTGGGTATATTTTGTTGGTCCTAACTGTCATTAGCATTTATGCTTGTTCCACTTGACATTAGGGTCTACAAGGTATTATCCTTGACTATTTTCACAAGTGCACACTTATAGTCATCTTGACTTTCCTTGTGTCTTGATGCAAGTATAATCTTGCCATATTAAACTTAGGAAATCTCACTGCACTAGTCATCTTGACTTATATGTCTTTGGTGCCTAGGTGGGATTCCCACATATCTATTTGATATAGATCATATTCAGATTTACATAGTCATACTAGTGTGTATTGTATGGTCTTACGACGCTACCAATAACGGTCGATGATGATGATTAGAGTCTAATGGCTTTGTGACCTTGCAAGTAAACCACTTTTCATAGTAGCTTGCATTCTTACACTCATGTTAGTTTAGTTTTGCATCTTGCATATGGAGAGAGCTCTCCCTTCATCTTTCTTTTGGTCTTTTAATCAACTATGGTCACGTTTTGATCTTCATTTCCTTATCTTCTTTCGTGATCTAAATCAAAATTTTCTATCTTAAACAGTTGATTGATTTTGGGGCATTCTCTTTCTTGAGGCAAATTCTCTTTCTTCTATCCATTTATTTTCACCTCTTCCAAACTTCTATCTTCCATTCACTTTCACCCCACTTCTTTTATTCTATTTCAACCTTGGGGCATAATCTTTCATGTTTGATGATCTACCTTGGGGCAGTACCTATCAAACTTCAATCCTTGATTTAGTTTTATCAAACCTTGCTTGAGATTCTTATCTCTTATCTAAGACTTGACAATTACCTATTTATAGGGGTGTTGGCCTTGTCATTTTTAATCATCTTATCTTTGTCCCGATGTGTTCCCATTCATCCAACACACATCTAGGTTGTTTTGTGATCCCAAATCGATCTCAAATTTCAACTTCATTCTTTGAATACATGTGATCCCAAATCAATCTCACATTAGTCAAAGAGGGGCAAATGTATGCACCCTAAAATGGTCACCTAGACTTTGGGCCCCATTCTTCAATTTATCAATTTCCTGAATCAATGCTTTATAATATTTTCAAAATTAAATCAATTTCCTTGATCAAATCCTATTTTATCATTTATTCGATTATATTCTATGGATTAACCATTTTATCCTAAGTCTTTATTTAATTAAAATGAATTCCCTCCCCTTTTATTAAATAAAAAGCCCCCACTTTTCCTCTTATCCTAACTTACACAAATAAAGCATTATTCTTATTTTACAAAAAGAAGAAAAACACTTTTTGTCTCATATGGACACAAAAGTCAACTCTTATTTTCTCATTGGAGGATATTTGTGCACATGGATAGCTCCTCTTTCAAGCTCCACCCTTGATTAAATATTTTGCCTCTTAATCTCCATGGTCCATTCCTTTTCAATTCCTTTAAAAGAAGAGCTCGCTACTCATTCTAGGATCCTAAATTTGAATACTAATCTTATGCTGTAGGATTTCTTGGAGACTTTGGAGCTTTGGAGATCTTCATGCATTTAGCTTCATTCTTGCATTCTTAGCTTAAGATTTTAGGGCATCTAGCTTAGTTTCCTTTATGCTTTATATTAGCTCACATAGATTAATTAGCAAGGCTTGTAATACTTTCCTTTCATAGCTTAGCTTGCATCTTCATTCTTAGCATAGTTTCATTGCATCTTCATTGTTGATTCTTGAGGATATTGGTATTCTTTCCCTTGTCTCTTTGAATCTCTCATTATGTGGTTTACTAGTAAGGTTGCATGCTTCAATAGCTTTAGCTGAGAGCACCATCAACATCCTTGTGACTCCTTGCCTAGGGAGCTCTAGGTTGCTTTCTCAAGGTTTCCCATTCATGGATTCCCTTGGAAGTAATGACTTAGAGAAGTGCACTATTTAGTGTGTACAAAGGTAACTAAATTTTAAATTAATTTCTTTGAAGTCTTCAAAGGCACCCCCCTAAATTTTGACATTATACCACCTATTTTGAATAGGTGTTCGCAATAGTGTTACCTAACTAATTTTGAATGGGTGTTTGCAATAGTGTTAGCTTCCCTTAATGTATGCACAATCTTGGCTTTTTGAATTTTCAAAGCTTCTATTGAATTATATTTACAATTTTATTAATCTTCCATGCATGAATCTTCCTTTCCAAAATGACATTAACTATTACATGTGAATCCCCCTCCAAGTGAACCTGGTCTACCTAATTTTTTTCAGCTAACGCCACTGCCATTAAAGCCACCATTGCTTCTACATCATTGTTATTTTGATCGGCTAGCTTAGATGTAGCCAAAGCAACAATTTTAGTATCCCTATCCCAAGCCACACCCTACTCCTAAAGGTCCTAGATACCCATTAAATGTCCCATCAAAATTGATTTTAATTCATCCTTGCTCAACCTTTACGCACTAAATGTTTGTCCTCTCCTCATCAATAGGCTTAACCCTAGAAAACCCATAAATGAGAAATTAAATATATTTTTAAAATTAAAAAATATTATATATTAATGATATATTATATATTGTCTAATTCTA
>BSBK01014728.1:0-7500 GCA_027943335.1 Chamaecyparis obtusa | reverse complement strand
TTAAGATAATGGGAAAGGTTATGGTTTATGATTATAGTTTAGATTTTTTAGAGTTAGAGTTGCAACCATGATTAACATTAGGGTTTGGGTTATGATTGTGATCAAGGTTTGGATTATTATCATGATTGAGATTAAGGTTAATATTAGGGAGCTAGGATTAAGGTTTAGATTAGAGTATAAATTTAGCCTAATGTATAGAGTATATAAATTAGCTCATTACGTCGAGATGCATCAAGTAATGATTAGACCTATTATTTTTTTAATTTTACACCATTCACACTAAAACCTTAATTAATAACCCTAGAGTATGCATCAAGTAATGATTAACAGGGTTTTTGTATACCCCTAATAGGGTTTTCTATTCCCCTAACAAGGAAATTTACTATGTAATACTCAGCTCCTAACAGGGCTAGATCTCCTAATAGGGATTCAATATTTTAGTGCATAGTTGTGGGTACCATCCCCACGAGGGTTTTACCTTGGTCAAGGTTTCCTCAAAAACAAATAATGGTGTTATGAGTAATGTTTTGTTTGTTTATGTTCTTTTTATTTCAGCATTCATATGGTTTATTTGCAATTGGTTGAAGTTTAATTTAAAGTGTTGTAATACTAATTCACCCCCCCC
Source organism: Chamaecyparis obtusa (assembly GCA_027943335.1). Classification (NCBI taxonomy): domain Eukaryota; kingdom Viridiplantae; phylum Streptophyta; class Pinopsida; order Cupressales; family Cupressaceae; genus Chamaecyparis; species Chamaecyparis obtusa. The sequence continues at coordinate 6,875 of BSBK01014728.1, read as the reverse complement.
CTCTAAGTATTACTTAATCCTAACACATTGTAGACATTATAAGGAAGAGAATCAAGGATACCTACTTCCATCAAAATGAGATACCTTTTAAAGAAAAAATGTATATCATATTCTTAACGAAGATCATTGACCCTTACAAGCTAAGAACATAGATAATCATGAAATGATATATCGCTTATGAAAAGAGGATCTTTAAAAGGGAGAAATCTTTCTTACAAGACATCTACCTTCTAGAGGAATGGTTGAACAAACATAACATCTCCAGAACAAAGAAGGGAACACAAATTCAGCTATTTATCCCCCTTTTTGCTAGGTGAAATAGGAATTTTTGGTGAAGGATGACAAACTTTAAATCACATAGTAAAAATATTTATTATGAACATAGTTTTGCAAATAAAGAACAGGTGATGACCTAAGACATACACCTCTAGTATAAGAGAGAGACCTATTTAATACAACAATTCCTTACAAGAAGATAATTTCACATGGTAAAAAAAATGCCATTGTACTAAGGAAAGTAGATCCTTAGATAAAGAGAGGGAGAAAGAAATCTTGCCCCCCAAGGGTAAAGGACAGAAAAATCCTAAAGGATAAGAACCTTGTAAGAGATATTTTAATCCAAGAATAAGCTATAAAAAAATAGTAAGAACAACATATTCACTTGAAAATATATCACATGGACAGTACACATCATTAAGGAGAAATGAAAAACTATAGACAATCATGAAATATACAACACAATATCTCATTATTGAAAACTATAGCAAGAAGAAATAAAATGAGAAAGGGGATGATAAACTAACCCCCATACAAAGTGGTTTCTTATGCAAGATAAGTATACTTCCTAGAAAACATAAAGCATAATTAGAAAGATATCTAAAAGGAACTCATACATTGAAAGGGAGAAATAGATCCCAAAGAATTAAAAAAGAAACAAACCTTGTCCCCCAACTAAGGAAAATGGAAAGAAACATATTGGGCTTCTCATTATGCAACATAATCAGGAGCAATCCCAATAGGGAAGAAAGAGATGAAGTAAATCCATGAAGAAGTTGTAAAACTTTAGAAGTATAAGGGATAACTCTATTTTCCACCCTATCTCTTACAAGATCCTATAACACAAAAATGTATACGAGGAAACAAGATATTATCCTATTATAGAAGAAGTTAGAATACCAAGATTCCACCACCAAAGGAGCCTGATTAACACAAAAGGAAATTCTAATGTGTAACCTTCATGAAGGTGAAAATTACTTGGAGTAACTTCTCCCTTTCCATTGAAACTAGAATGCAAAGGAAATATATGAAAGGAAAGTGATGAAATTAAGAAATGAAGCCAACTCACCTTGAAAGTACAAACCTAAAGATCTATTGGAAGACTTTGTCAGGATGGAATAATTCAGGATCCAGGAGAAGAAAACCAAGATTTTCAAAACCCTGAAATATGGAAGTCTCGAGACAGCTATGTCGATCTAGAGGGTCAATAGTGACTTCGAGGGTGGATGGTGACTTGCATAAAATCCACCTAGGACTAGGCCAAGGTTGGAATCCACATTATCTACAAGTTTTTATAGGATCTAAATCTATGATAGTCACCTATTTTCAAAAGCTCTGAATCTGGATTTGTAACTCTGAAAACCTAGAGCTACAAGAAACAAAAACAAGGGGGTTTTGCTGTTGGAGTGAGGCTTTCCTCGGTCAAGCCTTGGTTTAGGAATTGACCTTAACCTTAAATTTGAGAAAATGAAAGAGAATTGGTAGTAAGTAGTAGAAGTAAATCTAACAATGAAGTATATTATATCAATGACTATGCAATATTTTTTAACATGTAATCAATTATGATGATGCAATACCCATGAATCAACACAAAAAACCTAGATAGGAAATCAATGAAAATAAAAACCTCATGTATGTATGTTTGTGTAGTTCACCTTGAAGAATGGATGTAGATCTTCAAGGTATGAAGGTAGATCTTGAATGTATGAATGTGGATATTCCCTCCTTAATGGATAGTTCCACTATCTCCTTCAGGAACTAAGCTAGATCTAGAGGAAATAATGCATGAATGATGTAGATCTTCACTCTCTCAATTGATTTCTTATGATTGTGGATGCACTAAATAAAGTGTGTAGGCCTCCTTTTATACCAATTTCAAGACTAAATTTGAAAAGGACTGACTACTCAAGCCGGGAAAAGAATTTGGAACATTGAAATGGACTTGGGAATCTAAGATCTTGAGGAACTCTACCTCAGGGGGAGGCCAACCTCGGCCTCACCTTGGGGGCTAGGAATATCTTAACCTACCTCCAAGGGGCAAGGAAAATCTTAGCCTACCCTCATGGGGCTAGGCTAACCTCGACCAACCCCTCAAGTGTCTATGCCATGGAATTTTGTGTCTGGGTCTTGAAGAAAGTGAGAACAGAGAGAAAACAAGGGTAATTGAAGCATAAGGGAAAAATGAGACATGCAATCATTATGAAGACATTAAAAGGTACCCAATACATCCCACTAAGGAGGGCCAAAAGGTCTTATCATGGGTTCTTCCATTTTAAGATGATACATTACCATTGTTGTTGTTGGAACTAGAGGAACCAACACTATCTTTGGTATAAAGTTTTATTTCTCCTTTTTGGACCATGGCTTCTTCAATATTAACTCCATTCTTAATCAGTTTGTTAAAGTTTGGGGGATATTGGAATTGTAAATTTGATAGCTCATTTATGTAGTGAGGTTTTGCAAAAAAATATCTAGTTTCTCTTATTTAAGTATAGTTCTTGGATATTTGGCCAAAATTTGCCTCCATATTTGAAAATAGGTGATAAATTATTCTCTATTATTTTTATGTTTGTTGAAAACTTCAAGCATTGTAACCTCATGTCTAATCTTGTAAAAGTATCATGTTATAAATTTATCTACCAACTCATTGAAGGATTTGATTCGAGGAGGTAGTTTAGAGAACGATTCCCTTTCTTGACCTCATAATCTTATTGGGAAAAATATCATGAGATATATTTCATTATGAGCTAATTTGATACATCCAACACAAATTCTCACACATGGTCTTGTGGATCCATGTTCCCTTGCATTTGTCAAATTTAGGTACTTCAAAGTGAGGGGGAAATGGTATCATTGGCAGATTCTTGTCAAATGGATATGGACATATATCATCCAAGGAATACCTTTTGGTTGTAGATGTTGTTTGAATATTGGTAGTTTTTTCTTGTATGATTTGAATTTTTTTTTATCAATGGCTCCAAAGATGTGCTTTTTCCATGAGTGTTTTGTGAACCACTAGGTTGTTCTTGATTATCTATTTTAGGTGTTTTCTTAAGTTGTGATCCATCAAAATATGATGTTAGCTTAACACCTTGATGAGAAAGCATTAGGAACTACTCCTTGTCCATATCTAACAGGGTATGTGCAAGATCATGGAGTATGAAACTAGGCCTTTAAGTAGCCATAAAAATTCAAAAAAATAGGGTTAGGCAAGTTGACGTAAAAATTTGAATAAGTTATCAATCTTATATAAAAATATATATGTAAGAAGAAAAATATCTAGAAAATTGAATGTAGTTTATAATATATTGGCACTTTTTTGAAAAAAACAATTATTCTATATGGTGAAAATTTTAAATTTCAATGTAGTAGTACGAAAATTTTAGGAAAAAGATAAGAAGTCGGTGTATGTTCCACCACCTTAAACACAATCAAATGATAATATTTTTTTACAAGATCCTAGATATAAGTAGTTAACTCATGTCCAAAATGTAAAAAATGATTTTTTATGATTTTTTTCCAAGAAAATAATTAATTATGATTTTTCTACTACAACATTTCCAGAATATATAAACTCTTATGTTTGGCCACCTTAACTTAATCTAAACTTTATCAAATTGAATTTTTATTTTTTATAGTAGACAAAGCATAGAATGTGACACATGTTTCAGATTTCAAAAATGTTATACCATTTGAAAGTTATATTTATTTCTTAATCATGACTTTAGAGATTCAATTGGAAAATAAATAATAATTACTAATTCAACTCAAAATTTGACAGTAATTATATTGATGGAAAGTTGAGAGTCTCCTTAAGAAACTCTTTTTGTTTCATCAAATTTGGGTGAGAAAAAAATTTGTTAACTACATCAAAGTTTGCAGATCGAAGGAAATATGGAAAACATGTCTCTGGGGTTGACCATCGAGGTTTACAATCCCAAAGCTAAAACCCAAGGCATCCTGAAGAAAATATTTGTGTGTTAGAGGTAACATGTATGTGAAAGGTATCATGTATCTAATATGTATCAGATACCCAATAAAATTAGATACATGATATTGTTGAATAAATAAAAATACAAATTATATATCATAACTATATAATAAATTATAATATTATAGTATATATATTTGAGCTCTATTATATATAATATAATATTATATTATATCATATAATATATATTATACATATAATATTTTATATTATAATATCAAATTTAATATATTATATGATTAAATATATATTATTATATATTATTTAAAAATTTATAATAATGTATATTACATAATATATTAAAAAGTCCTTTTTAAGTTTCTAACATTGGGTCTCTCTCTTTCTCTCTCTCCCTATCCCTATCCTTCCCTCCCTTTCCCTGTCTCCCTCTTCCCCTCTCCTCTTCCTCTTCTCCTCCCTCTCCTCCCTCCCTCTCTCCCTCTCTACCCCTCCCACTCCCTCCTTCACTCTCTCCCTCCCCCCCCTCTCTGTTTCTCTCTCCCCCCTCCTCTTCTCCTCCCTCTCCCTCTCCTCTCCCCCTCTCCTCTCTCTCCCCTCTCCCCCCTCCCCCCTTCCCCTCTCACTCCTCTCCCCCACCTTCCCTCCATATCCCCTCTCCCCTATCCCTCCCTCACTCCTCTTCCTCTCATTCCCCCTATCCCTCAATCATCTCTACCCTCACCCTCCCTCCTTCACTCTCTCCCTCCCTCCCTCTCTCCCCCCCTCTCTCCTCCCACTCCTCTATCCCTCCCCATTCCTCTCACCTCTCCCTCTCTCACCCCCCCTTCTATACATCTTCCTCTCCCCCTCTTCCCTCCCCTTTCCCCTCCTTCACTCCCTCTCCCCCCTCTCCCTCTCCCTCTCCCCGCTCCCCCTCTTCCTCTTCCCCTCTCTCTCCCCCTCCTCCCCTCCTCTGCCCTCTCCCTCTCCCCCTCTCCCCTCTCCTCTCCCCCTCTCTCTCTCCTCCCTCCCTCTCTCTCCTCTCTACCCTTCCCACTCCCTCCCTCTCTCTTCCTCTCTCTTCCTCTCTCCCCCTCCCCCTTCCTCCACTCTCTTCCTCCCTCTCTCCCCCCTCCTCCTCTTCCTCTCTCCCTCCCTCTCTCCCCTCTCCCCTCTCTCCCTCTCTTCTCTCCTCCCCCTCCTTCCTTCCCTTTCCCCTCCTCCCTCTCCCTCCCCTCTCTCCTATTTCCCTCTCTCTCCTCCCACCCCCCTCCCCCCTCTCCCTCCCTCTCTCCTCTTCCCCTCTCCCCCCCTCTTTCCTCATCTCCCCTCTCCCCCTCTCCCTCTTCCTCTTCCCCTCTCTCCCCCCCTCCTTCCCCTCTCCCCCTCTCTGCTCTCTCCCCATCCTTCCTTCCTTCCCTCTCCCCTCCCTCCTCTCCCTCCCTCTCTCCTCTTACCCCTCCTCTCCCTCTCCCCTCCTCTCCCTCTATCCTCTTTCACCTCCTCTCTCTCTCTCTCTCTCTCTCTCTCTCTACCCCTCCCTCCCTCTCTCTCACTCCCTCTCTCTCCCTCTCCCTTTCTCTCTCCCTTTCTCTCTCTACCCCTCCCCTTCCTCCACTATCTCCCTCCCTCTCTCCCCTCCTCCTTCTCTCCCCCTCCCTCTCTCCTCTCTCTCCTTCCCCCTCCCCCCTCTCTCCCTACCTCTCCCCCTCTGTCTCCCATTCTTCCTCTTCCCCTCTCTCTCCCCCTCCTTCCCTCCTCTCCCCTCTTGATCTCTCCCTCTCCCTCTCCCTCTCCCTCTCTCTCCTTTCTACCCTTCCCACTCCCTCCCTCTCTCTTCATCTCCCTTCCTCTCTCCCCTCTCCTCTTCTTCTCTCCCTCCCCTCCCTCTCTCCCCCTCTCCTCTTCATCTCTCCCTCCTCTCTCTCCCCTCTCTCCCTCTCTTCTCTCTCCCCCTCCTTCCTTCCTTCCCTCTCCCCTCCCCCCCTCTCCCTCCCTCTCTCCTATTTCCCTCTCCCTTCCCCCCTCTCCCTCCCTCTCTCCTCTTCCCCTCTCTCTCCCCCTCCTTCCCTCCTCTCCCCTCTCCCCCTCTTTAGGACATAAATACTTTCAAATTTATGTTCTCATTGAAGTGGGATCTAGCTTCAATGACTTATTTAAGCACCCAAACATTTATGGATACAACCATTATGTCATAAACCAAAAGATGCACAAATAATATAAGATTCAATAAATAACTTCCTCCCTCTCCTCTCCCCCCTCTATCTCTCCCTCACCTCTCCCCCTATACCCCTATATCTCTCCATCACCCTCTCTCTCCTCTCTCCCTCTCTCCCTCCTCTCTCTCCCTCCCTCCCTCTCACCTCTCTCCCCCTCCCTCTCCCCCTTTATCTCCCTCTCCTCTCCCCTCTCTCCCTACTCCTCCCTCCCCCTCCCCCTCTATCTCCCTTCCCCCTTCCTCTCTCTTGTCTCTCCCTCCCCCTTCTCCCTCTCCATCTCTCCTCTCCCTATTCCTCTTTATCCTTCCCTCTTAATCTCTCCCTCCTCTCTCTCTCATTTCCCCCTCATTCCCTACCTCCCCCACTCTTCCTTTTCATCTCTCTCTCTCTCTCTCTCTCACACACACACACACACACACACACACACACACACTCCCTCCTCCACTCTC
>BSBK01014727.1:0-74307 GCA_027943335.1 Chamaecyparis obtusa | reverse complement strand
GGCTTGGGTATGGGTTTATATAATTATTAGTTTTATTCAATATAATTATTAGTTTTATTCTTAGGGTTAGGGCTAGAATTTAGGATTAGAGTTTAGCATTTAGGATTAGGGTTTAGCTTTTATAGTTACAATTAGGATTATGGATTAGCATTTACATTTAGGGTTTAGCATTTACAACTAGGGATTAGAATTTAACATTGTGGTCTTGGTTAGGATTTAGGATTTAGTGTTATGCATTTAGGATTTAGGGTTATGGTTATGGTTAGGATTAGGGTTTATCATTTGATATTAGGGTTTATCATTTATGATTAGGGATTATCTTTATGATTAGGGTTTAGGATTAGTCTTTAACAATTAGGATTATGATTAGTGTTTAGTATTTAGGAATATAGGTTAGCATAAAGTATTAGCATTTAAAATTTAGGCTTTAGGGTTATGGTTATGATTAGGGTTACTTTAGATCATGGTTATTATTATGGTTGGGTATAGGGTTCACGTATTAGGCTTAGGATTTAGAGTTCCAATTAGGATTAGGGTTTAACATTTAGGATTAGGTTTTTTCATTTAAGATTAGGGTTGGGATTAGTATTAGGGTTTAGCATTTATAATTAGGGTTACTCATTCTTAGTATAATGGTTAGTATTATGTTTAGAGTTAGGATTTGAATTAGGATTAAAAATTAGGATTAGAGTTTAGGATTTATGATTATGATTATTATTAATCTTAAGTAACTTCTAGATTCATTAGCCTAGTGTTATATAACTTTTTTGATGCCCCCTCTCTCTATTTACAATATGAATCTTATTTTTATTTAAAAATGTCCAATACCTTACTATTTATTTATATTAAATATATTATTAATAATATTTAATTAGATATTAGTAGAAATTGACCTATTTTAATTGGATATAGTATGATTTTAGTTATGAAATTATATACATATATACATACATACATACATATATATATATATATATATATATATATATATATATATATATATATATATATATATATATATATATATATTGATATAGATATATATATATAGATATATATATAGATATATATATCTATATATATATATATATATATATATATATATATATATATATATATATATATATCTATATATATATATATATATATATATCTATATATATATATATATATCTATCTATATATATATATATATATATATATATATATATATATACATTCTAAACTTAAACTATATTTTATTTTATTTTATTTTAAAATGAATCAACAATTATTTTTGAAAAATCTAAATATGTATAGAATCGTAGTAAATTTTTTTATAGATATATAAATCTTTCTAAGCTTTTTCCAAATTTATAAGCAACATTTAAGATATATATTCTAATTTTTTTATAAAAATTATAAATGAATGTCTAAGAATAACTTTTAAAAGTAAAATCTAAAAAGAAATAGAACATTTCTATATTTTTCTATATATAAAAACAAAAATTCTATTATTTTTCTTTTTCATATAAAATAATGTTAAATCCTAAAACTTAATGCTAACCTATATTCCTAAATACTAAACACTAATTGCAATTCTAATTGTTAAACAACAATCCTAAATCATAATATTAAATGCTAAACCCTAATCATAAATGATAAACCCTAATATTAAATGATAAATCCTAACCATAACCATAACTCTAAAGTCTAAAAATATCCAATACCTTTATATTTATTTATATTAAATATATTATTAATATTATTTAGTTAGATAGTAAAAACTGATCTATTTTAATTGGATAAAGTTTGATTTTTACCTGTGGGATGAGTGTCCTTATTCGAAGGGAATCCAAAAAAGGGAATCCAAAAAGAAGCTGCTTATTTTTCAATTTCCAGCTGTTACCATTCCCATTTCTTTCCTCAACTTCTCTGTATCCTATTTGCATGTGTTTTGTAACTGTTACTCTGGTAATCAATTTGAATGATGGATATGAATAAATTCATCCTATATCTATGTTTTGCGAAAGTTTGAAGAATGGCATAAAAATAAAAATAAATAACAATTATTTTTTAGTGGGAATGTGTGTTTTCAATAGTAAATGCGTGCCACTTGTATGAACACTTTTAATTACAGCGTAAAAAGGAAAGAAAAAGCATTCTGATTTAAACTTAATTGATTTTCATGTGCCCAACTTAATTCCTATCCCAAACGCTTCATTCACACGTTAAAAAGAAGATCTTTTTGCCAGATTTGATTTTCGGAAGATCTGTTGCCGGCGTGAGATATTGGGAAGATCTGTTTCGAGCGTGAGATATGTAATGGTGTAAGAAAACTTTGTATGACGATTGCCCTATCACATCATTACGTGCTTCCGACCATAATTTTCTGTGGGAATGACGTGTAGGTTTAGTATAATTTTGATGGTTCTATAGTTTTTGGTTTTCTTATGTACAGGGAATTGTGAGCTGGCAATGGATTTTGAATGGTTTTTTTTTTCTTACACCTTTACATTTGCTGTGTTCTTATAGGGTCTTCCTGTTGCCATTGTAAGGTTACGCCTCTCAGCCTAAAAATAATAAATTTTCTATTTCATTCACCTAAAAAAGTAAATAGATATTCTGCTTCTATTAATTGGAAAAAATCATCTTTAATTATTGAATAGAATAATGTTTAAAAATGACAACTTTCAATTATAAAGGCATATTCAAAAAGTCCTTACTTAAATCATTTGAAGAATCTAAAGGGAGAAGAGCGAAACAAGTATACAAGACATCTACATTTATTTTACTTCAGTGAGGTATCCAGAAACACTAGTTATTATGACTCTCTAGCTTCTGGCGCGCTCTCTATCAAGATACTCTTGCAGAGGCAACCTCTCATCGTCATCCATTGTCAAAATGTTTCTGTCAACGATGTGGCGATGGTGAATACCCAATATTTTGGTCCAGTCTGGCATGTTCATAGCTGCAAACTTGTAAATAATAATCTGCAGTCATGGCAGCATCACCACTTCTTTATACTCGCCATTTGATTTGGAATTGGCGGCTTCCACTTAACTCAGATGATTGTGTTAGAGAAATAACCATCAAAATGGAACATAACTTATATAATGATGTTGAGGAACTACTAAAAAGTAATAATCTACTTGGAGAAATACAAGTAAGAGCCAAGGGGATACCCGTAGAAATACCACAAACCACAAATAGTTCCCTTAATAAAAGTAATTATACTTACCAACGCAGGCTAGATGAAGAAATGCAGGCTGGATGAAGAATAGAAATGCACAAAATGATGAAAAGAAAATGAAAGTAGAACAACTATTATATAATAATATTACTAGATGGAAGCCAAATCGATCTAACAGTAACTTTGAAGACCTTTACAGAAAACTATTAGCCGCTTCATATTTTTGAGCGGTACTCTAGAAATTTAGTATTTCTTCTTTTATTGCATAGTTGTTAATGTTAGTGTATGTGCACTAATTGGGCACAGGGAAAAAGTCACACATCTGTTACAAACGTATTCTCCGCTGATTGTAACCATCGTTACAAACTCATTCTCCGCTGATTGTAACCACAGTTACAAATGTATTCTCTGCTAGGTATTCTCCGCTGCCATGATAGCAATTGCTAGTAATTATCATAGAAATGGGCCACGTTGTCCATTATATAGCCATTCGTATTCCAATATGCTAATTGACCATTGTGGCAAATCACAAGTCCGACATTATTTTTTGGAATACAAACTTTTTCTTTAAAATTACACCATTTTTTAAAGATGAACTCTATAAGGGGGTTTGATGCCACTGTAGTGGTTACGTCTCTCGACATAAAAATATTAAATTAAATTTATACTCTAAATTAAATGAAAATTTTGATGTTCTAATATTTAAACTTAAATGTGGTATTGTCAAGATGAGTGACTGGTGTCCACACTATGGATAAAATTGGTGGTAGGTGATAATGGAACCCATTGAATAGATTCAATATTAGCAAGATTAAGCTACAGATTGTCTCCCACAACTTGAGTACCACTAACTTAGATAGTGGAATGTTTATTTATTTTCCTTTGGGCACACAAAGACTAGAGTTTTCTGATGAACTACAACTAATTTGGAGCTTAATTGAAGAAACTGTGATTAAAGATCATTGAGGAGTTGTTGATTAGACATGTAATATGATTAAATCAGTATTATGTTATCATTGATGTCAACTAGTTTGACAGCAATTATCTTGTAAGTTACTATACCGAAACATCTGAAGAAAGGTGAAAGGGATCAAGAACAGAGATATCTACATGAGGAGGCTGTATATGTCAGATGAGGATAAGGAACACATTGAGTAACTTGTTGATGAGTCTATGACCTTATGATATTGACTTGATTAGGTTGCACTCATCTATGATGAGGAATAGAGCTGAAAGACATAAAGTAGTGTTGTCGGTAAATGAAGCATTTTAGTATACACTGATGGAGTGTAGTGTATACTAAGCACAGTGTAAACCGAGTTTGTGTTTACCGACGCATTTCTTTGTTAACCGAGTAGAACATAAATGAATTAAATGATTAGTTTAGCCGATAAGATTGATGAGCTGGAAAGTGTATAAAATCGAGGTAAAATATAATGTTTATTATGAAGATCAATGACTAACATGGTTCAAGAAAGATCTAATGGAGCAGATTGAAAGGTGTTATTGACACATCAGCCGAAGGAGGCTAGAGTGGAAAAATTAATGGATGAGATTAAGTGGCAAAATTTGATGGACAAGAAGAAAATGGTTTACTCATCTATATAAGAGATTGGAGATTTCATGATGAAACATTGCCGGAAGAAGAAGATATTACAGAGTTATCGCGTGAACAAGTTTTCATGCATTCTGATCATATTGGTTAGTGAGAACCAAACTGCAGAGCAATTACCAAGCAATAGAGAGTAATTACTGACAGACAGTAAGTCGATACATTGTTGAATTTGAAGTGTTGTATTGATTAGAAAAATTTGTATGAGCTAAATATTGATCTGTAATCTGCAATTGAAGTTGTATTGAGGCAGATCATATACTGTTACATATTTAACCATTGTACACAGTCAAATCTCTTAACTGAGTGGACTAAGAAAGTCTTATTATGTATCATTCATAGAATGAACATTGTTATCCTATCAACCCCATAGTGAATGCTAGTTAGACAATAACGGTTGGTCTAAAATCCTCTAACAAGGTCACACCTAACATTGTATTTGTAAACTTTTAACAGGGTTGGGTCTTCACCAACCTCACTTCAGAAGAGTGAATATTTTGGGTTGCCAGTCCCAGGTGGTTTTTCCCTTCACAAGGTTTCCACATTAAATCTCTTGTGTTATGTGTTGATTGTGATATTTGTTTGTTATCATACTTTACATATTTCATGTTAGATTTGATTAGTAATTGCTATATGTTTAAACTAATAATCGGTAAAAGCACAAACAGTGAAAGTATTTTATATTTACCAAGTAGCAGAAGTTGAAGTAATTGTTTTAGATTATACATTTTATTTTGAGACACTGGATAACTGATTCACCCCCCTCTCAATTATTCTAACAATTTGTATTAGAGCTGTGGTTGCTTAAAATAGAGTTTTAAGGACTTCAACACAAAGGTCTCAAGATGTATAAGAGGGAAGTCCCAAGACTGAACAAAAAGAACTTTGTAGTATGGCAAAGCCAGATGAAGTTGTACATATCTAGAATTGGGAATTCTACACTAGAACTGATGGAGAATCACTACATTAAACTGACCACTCATCCCTTAACTCTTGATCAACTGAAAGAGAGACATGAACATAATATCACTATCATGGAACTTGCTGCTGCCTGTACCGATGTTGAATTTGAAGACATCAAGAGTTGTGATACTGCTAAGAAGATGTGGGACAAACTAACTCTAATATACAGTGGAGATTTGAATGTTAAAAGAGCCTGAGCTGAAAGCCTAAGAGGCAGATTCGATGATATGAAGATGAAGGAAGGTGAGAACATTGTGCAATACTCAAATAGACTAAAAGAGGTAGTACATGCTATTAGAGCATCAGATGGAGTTATTGACGATGAAATAGTAATAAGAAAGATTCTCAGAACTTTACTGTTAGTTTATGCAATCAGGATCTCTGTAATTCATGAAAGAAGGGCTACATCCAACCTTACTCTTAACAATCTAATTGGTAAGATTACAACCTTTGAATTGAATCACTTTGATAACAGTGTTGTACCATCTATTGAGACCGCTTTCATGTCTTCTTTGAAGATTGGTAAGTCTAGTAGGAATAATAAGAATAATGATAGTGATATAGCAATACCAATGATGAGTTTGAAGCTCTTATGGCTAGAAGGTTACCCAAAGGTAAAGGAAGGTATAGAGGTAAGCTACCTTTGGCATGCTTTAATTGTAAATAACTTGGCCACATCACTACTAGATGTCCACATAAGAAAGATGATGATAAATCTAGAGACCGATCTAAAGGAAGCTATGGGAGAAGAGTTAATAGAGGCTACCGACACAATAATAGAGATAATTAAAAAAATAATGATAAAGGAAAAAAGGTATGTTACATAGCCGAAGATATTGAATCTGAATCTGATTCTGATGATGACATAGAATTTTTATTTATTTCTATGAAAGATGACTCAGAGGAAGAAGAGAAACATGAAGAAACTGCACTAATCTCTAAAGTAAGAAGAAATGATACATGGATCATAGACCGTGGTCATACACATCATATGACTGGTGATGTAGAGAAATTTGATTAACTTGATGAATATAATGGAGGATCTGTGAGAATGGGTAATGATGCACCTTGTATGGTAAGAGGTAAAGGTTCACTGATGATTAATGATAGAATAAAATGTGAAAATACGTACTGGGTAGATGGACTAAACTATAATCTATTAAGTGTGACACAACTGAACAATTCAGGCCACCAACTTGCTTTTGAGAGAAAAAAGGTGAAGACTTATGATGATGGAGGAAGACTTGTCAGAACTGGTACACTATCCAGAGGTAATGTATTTTATCTTGATATTGATCAGTCTTCTTGTTTGATAATGAAGGATGAAGATGCATGGTTGTGGCATAAAAGGTTATGCCATGTGAATTTTGATAACATGATCAAGATTAGCAAAAAGAGAAGAGTTAGAGGTTTGCCTAACTTGTCAAAACCTGATCATGCTATGTGCCATGAATGTCAGAAAGGTAAGATGACTAAGTCTAGTTTAAAAAGAAAAGACTACTGAAGAAAGAAGATACTTGAGTTGGTTCATACTGACCTATGTGGTCCTATGAGAACTCAGAGTTATTATGGTGATAGATACTTTATTCTTTTTGTTGATGACTATACTAGATTGATGACTATTATGTTCTTGAAAGAAAAATCTAAAGCTTTTAAAATATTCAAATGGTATAAAGCTAAGGTAGAGAAAGAGACTGATAAAGAATTGAAATGTTTAAGATCCAATAGAGGAGGTGAATTTATCTCTGATGAATTTACTAATTTCTGTAATGAGCATGGTATTAAAAGATAGGTGTTTGCACCGAGGACACCCTAGCAAAATGGCATTGCTAAAATAAGGAATAGGTCAATAGTTGACTATGCTAGAACATTGATGATACAAAAGAATGTTGCTTAGACATATTGGAGAGAAGCTATTAGTATAGCTGTATATGTTCTTAACCAAGTACAACTAAAGAAGGACACCAACCAGACACCCTATGAGCAATGGTTTGGACACAAACCTACTATAAATTATTTCAAAATTTCTGAAAGTAAATGCTTTATTCTGAAAGATGAGAGAAATGACAAATTTGATTCAAAAGGAGATGAAGGGATATTTTTGGGATATTCCACTAAAAGTAAAGCATATAAATGTTTGAATAAGGTTACAAACAAAATGATTGAAAGTACTAATGTCCGTGTTGATGAATTTGATGACAAGAACATAGAGGAAAGTAGAAAGGAAACAGAAGACTATGGTAGATTCACTTACATTGAACAACTAGAATATCCATTGAAGTCGCAACTTGTGATAACTAGTCAGTAAGAAAATAATGCAGAACAATAGGAAAGAGACACCAATGAGCATGATGGAGCTACCGAGCAAGAAAATGAACCTGAATAGGATGAACAAGAGAGAAGAGACCAAGTTATAGCTAGATTTCTTAGAAGACATTATCCTGAGACATAAATTATTGGAGACAGACAAGCTGGAATGTAGACAAGGAGTAAAGCAAGACAAGGTACATGTCTAGTTTGTGAATTCGAACCAAAAAATGTGAAAGTTTCATTAGAGAATGAAGAATGGATAAATGCAATGAAAGAGGAAATAGAGAAAATAGAGAAGAACAAATCTTAGAGCTTATTACCCCAACCTAAAGACAAGAATGTTATCGGTACTAAATGGATATTCAGGAACAAGCTAAATGAAAATGGTGAAGTTACAAGAAATAAAGCTAGATTGGTATGCAAGAGATATGCATAGGAAGAAGGCATTGACTATGGTAAAATATTTTCACCTGTTGCTAGATTAGAAGGTGTTAGAATGTTACTTGCATATGCTGCACACAAGAAATTTTCAAAGTTTATCAAATGGATGTGAAGTCAACATTTCTGGATGGTATAATTGAAGAAGAGGTCTACATAGAACAACTTGAAGGGTTTGTTGATCTAGACAACAAAGACATGGTATGCAGATTACATAAAGCTTTATATGGTTTGAAGCAAGCACCGAGAGCTTGGTATGAAAGGCTACATACTTACTTGTTAAGCATTGGATTTGTTAGAACTAGTGAAAACAACACTTTGTATATGAAAGAAGATACTGATGATACTATTCTTATTGCTGAGATATTTGTGGATGATATTATTTTTGAAAGCCAAGATCATATATGTAAAGCCTTTGCTGATGAAATGCAAAAGGAGTTTGAAATGTCTATGTTCAGAGAGATTAAGTTCTTTCTAGGACTACAAGTGATTCAACAGAGTGATGGGATATTCATCACACAATCTAAATACATAAAGGAAGTACTGAAGACATTTGGCATGGGAGATGCTAAACCTGCGGGAACACTGATGGACACTGGATGTAAACTGACAAAGGAAGATGAAACTATAGAGGTAAATCAAACACTTTACCAATCCATGATTGGTAAGTTAATGTATGTAGTTCACAATAGACTAGATATAGCACATGTTGTGGGAATTGTTGCTAGATTTTCTGCTAACCCTAGAGAATCACACACGATTACTACCAAAAGAATCTTAAGATACCTAAAAAAGATAGAGGATTATTTATAATGGTATCTTAAGGAAGACAAGTTTGAACTGAAGGTGTACACCAATGCTGATTGGGCTGGAAATGTGGATGATAGGAAAAGTACCACTGGAGGAGCATTTTTCTTCAGTGAAAGACTTGTAACTTTGACAAGTAAAAAGAAAGCTTGTATTTCTTAGTCTATAGCTGAAGCAGAGTATGTCGATGCTGATACGAATTTCTCAAACATTACATACATTAAGCAAGTGTTGGAAGGAATGAATGAGGTAATCATTGACCCGGTGATTATATACTATGACAATACTAGTGCCACTAATATTTCCAAGAATCTAGTGATGCACTCTAAGACAAAGCATATATCTACTAAGTATCACTACTTAAGAGAACAAGTGCAAGAGAATCAAGTGAAGTTAGAATTTGTTACATCTAAGGAACAACTTGTAGATATCTTTACAAAGCCTCTACCGAAGGATATATTTGAATACTTGAGGACTAGACTTGGGGTCCGTCCCTTGTCTACCGGTCAGTAAGGTGATCTGGATGTTGCATCAGCCTAAGCTTATTAGAAGATCACACATGTTGATGCATCATAGTTCACACTTTGGATCATGTTCAAGGTTGTGATTAATTTTGGAGAACTAGAACAGATTGGGATATCAGTATACAGAGATACAAAGATTGTATTGGACAACAAAGAGTTACTTAACTACAAACAGTGCTGTTTGTTTATTTATTTCTTTGGCATTGTTGTAAAAGGGAGAGATAAACAATATGGAACATATGAAACAATGAGCCCCGATGAGAATTATCTAAGAGAGAGATTGAAGATCAGTTACTGAGAATAGAAGTAGGAACAGGAAAACTCAAAATAGCACAACTATAGAATGGTAAAGCTATATTATGTAATGTTGATAAGTAACATAGTGATTAAACATATTAAGCTAGGGAGAGCTTGTACAATTTTTTTTCACAGAGTTGTAGAATACATGTTTGGTATGTGTATGGTACATTTCATATTACTTGAGTTGCCATCAATGCCAAAGGGAGAGATTGATGAACTATAACTGATTTGGAACCTAATTGAAGAAACTATGATTAAAGATCACTAAGGAGTTGCTAATTAGATATGTAATATGATTAAATCAGTATTATGTTGTCATTGATGTCAACTAGTTTGATAGCACTTATCTTGTAAGTTACTATACCAAAACATCTGAAGAAAGATGAAAGGGATGAAGAACAGAGATATCTACATGAGGAGGATGTATATGTCAGATGAGGATAAGGAACACATTGAGTAACTTGTTGATGAGTCTATGACCTTATGATATTGACTTCATTACATTGCATTCATTTATGATGAGGAATAGAGCTAAAAGACACAAAGCAGTGTTGTTGGTAAATGAAGCATTTTAGTATACAACAATGGAGTGTAGTGTATACCGAGCATAGTGTAAACTGAGCTTGTGTTCACTGACGCATTTCTTTGTTAACCGAGTAGAATATAAAGGAATTAAATGATCAGTTTAGCCGATAAGATTGATGAGCTAGAAAGTGTATGAAATTGTGGTAACAGATAATGTTTGTTATGAAGATCGACGACTAACATAATTCAAAAAGGATCTAATGGAGCAGATTGAAACGTGTTATTGACACATCATCCGAAGGAGGTTAGAGTGGAAAAATATGATGGACAAGAAGAAAATAATTTACTCATCTATATAAGAGACTGGAGATTTCATGATGAAACATCACCGGAAGAAGAAGATACTATAGAGTTATCATGTGAACAAGTTTTCATGCATTTTGATCATATTGGTTAGTGAGAACCGAACTGCAGAGCAATTACCAAGCAACATAGAGTAATTACCTACGGACAGTAAGCTGATACATTGTTGAATATGAAGTGTTATATTGCTAAGAAAGATTTGTATGAGCTAAATATTGATCGGTAATATGCAATTGAAGTTGTATTAAGGAAGATCATCTATTGTTACATATTTAACCATTGTACACAATCAAATCTCTTAACTGATTGGACTAAGAAAGTCTTATTATGTATCATTCATAGAATGAACATTGTTATCCTGTCAACCCCATAGTGAATGCTGGTTGCACGATAACGGTCTAAAATTCTCTAACAAGGTCACACCTAATAGTGTGTTTGTAAACCTTTAAAAGGGTTAGGTCTTCACCAACCTCACTTTAGAAGAGTGAATATTTTGGGTTGCCGGTCCTAGGTGGTTTTTCAGTTTCTAGGGTTTCTATGTTAAATCTCTTGTGTTATGTGTTGATTGTGATATTTGTTTGTTATCATACTTTGCATATTGCATGTTAGATTTGATTGGTAACTGTTGTGTACTCTAAATAGTGCACTTCTATGAATCATTACAATCAAGAACACTCAAGAATGAGGTCTCAAAAATTTATCCATAGCTCCCTAGGCATAGAGTGTAAGGGTTTTAAGAATGCTCTTAGCTAGAGCTATTAAGCATATAACCTTGCTAGTAAACCATGCAATGGGAGATTCAAATGAAGACAAGGGCAAGTATGCCAATATCCTCAAGAATCAAGAATGGAAATGCAATGCAATGCTATGCTAAGAAATGAAGATGCAAGCTAAGCTATAAAAATGAAAGATGCAAGCTAAGCTATGAAAGGAAAGTACAAGTGTTACAAATCCTTCCTATTAAGCTATGTGAGTTAATCTATAGCATAAATGAAACTAAGCTAAGAAAGCATAAACATGAAGCTACTATGCAAAAATGAAATTAGAATGGAATTCAAATATGAAAGCTAAGAATAGAATGTAGATGCTAAGAATGCTCTAAATCTTCAAAAGCTCCAAACTGACCTAGAAAACCTACAGCATAACATTAGTATTCAAAAGATTCATCCTAAAATGAGAAGAGATCTCTCCTTTTAAAGGAATTGAAAAGGAATGGACCATGGAGATTAAGAGGCAAAAGAATTAATGAAGGGTGGAGCTTGAAAGTGGAGCAATCCATGTGCACAAATATCCTCCAATGATAAAATAAGAGTTGAATTTTGTGTCCATGTGAGACAAAAAGTGCTTTTTCCCTTTTTATAAAATAGGAATAATACTTTATTTGTGCAACTTAGGATAGGAGGAAAAGTGGGGACTTTTTATTTAATAAAAGGGGTGTAAATATTACTTTTAATTAAATAAAGACTTAGGATAAGATGGTTAGCCAATAGAAAATAATTGAATAAATGATAGAACTAGGATTTGATCAAGAACAAGCAATTGAAGATTTTAGCAAATAATGTTAGCAAGGGGCTAATAGTCTAGACGACCATTTTTGGGTGTATACATTTGCCCCTTTTTGAATAATGTGTGACTGATCTGGGAATACATTACGTCAAAGAATAGATCAGCCAAGAAGGCAAGATATAGAGATCTGACTCCAAAAAATGAAGTGCAGAAAGATAGCAAATCTTTCATGGTCAGCCTGGTAGCGACAGTACTGAACACTTAGGAGAGAGATGGACAGTATCAGAACTCAAGATGAGAACTAACATGTCAAGTGCAATGATAGATTGATCAAAGAAAATGGAATGGTCAAGCATATGCTCTAGAGAATAGTCAATAGGATATGATGTGTCTGCCCCCTGAGGATCAAAAGAAAAATCTAGGTAGAGGGAATGCAGAAGCAAGAGCGATATGATCAAATCACTAGAAATCATAATCAAAGATGAAAGATGACAGAATAACCATCAAGCAGTGAAGGTATGCCCCAACAAAGATCAAAGGAGAGATGAAATGAATGAAATTGAATGAAAGACTACAAGGGTGAAAGAGATGGAAATGAAGAGGTGAAGAATGCCCTAGTGAAGATCAAAGGATTAGGCCTCAAAAGGTTAGCCAACTACATGGAAGAAGGGGAAATGCAATTTGGACGATCAAGGTGAATGTGAATTTTAGTTTCGATCTTGAAATGAAAAGAAAATGATGTGATATGAAAGATAAGAAGTGAAAAACATGATTGGGAAGAAGAAAAAGGTGAGTGCAGTTGATTAACAAGTCTGTGAAAGATGAAAGGAGAGATCTCTCCATATGCAAGATTCAAAAACTAACTATCATGAACTTAAGAATGCAAGCTACTATGAAAAGTGGTTTACTTGCAAGGTTACAAAGCTATAGACTCTAATAATCATCATTGAGTGTTATTGGTAGTGTCGCAAGATCATACAATGCATACTAGCATAACTATGTGAATCTAAATATGATCTATATCAGATAGAAATGTGGAAATCCCACCTAGGCATCAAAGACATGTAGGTCAAGATGACTAGTGCAATGAGGTTCCTTAAGTTTGATATAGCAAGATTATGCTTGCATCGAGACACAAGAAAGTCAAGATAACTATAAGCATGCACTTGCAAAAAATAGTCAAGGATGATACCTTGTAGATCCTAGTGTCAAGTGGCACAAGCACCAATGCTCATGACAATGAGGATCAACAAAATATACCCACAAGTAGAAAAAGAAATAAAACAAGTCCTCATGCCCTAGTCTTCTAACTCAGCATCATCAAAAACTATTAGGGATAGAACACTTAGCAAAGAAATCATCATAGACAGCACACAAAGAAATAAAGTCAAACAAATATCTGCAAGTCAAGTGCGTGTGTGTAGGTCATAGAGTCAAACTTTGAGTATCACATTTGCCAGTGTGAAATATTGCATCATTCTAGATTGTGGGTAGGATATCTAATAAGTGTTGAGAAACACTTGACACTAGGGAAGTGTTGAAAAACATAGTTGGGGAGGTGTTGAAAAACACCGTTGGAAACAAGTTGCGCAAGAAACCCAGACGCACAAAAAGACCCAAGATAAGCTCAAAACAACAGATGCCCCCTAGACTAAGACAAGAATCAATTCTAGGCTAGGAGAGGCAAAGCGAGAATTGGAGTGAATGAACACCGCGCAAGACTGATAGACATAGGTGCAGAGGGTCTCAAGTAGTGCCTGTTTCCAGGTTTTCACCACTTGATAGATTTTTTTAGGACTTTTTTTTTAATTTTTTTGTATTTTTGCTACCGAGGCACCTATTTCTAGGTTTTCACCAAGGTACTTTTTCTATTTTTTTGAATTTTTTGCTATATATGTTTTTTTTTTGAATGAGACATCAAAGTGCCTATTTCTAGGTTTTCACTAGGATGCTCTTTTTTTTCAAGATTTTATATGCTTTTTAGGATTTTTTTCAGCATCATATATGAATTTTTTTGGATTTTTTTTCAGGATCAATAAGATATGTACAAAGAGCTCAATAACTTTAAGCATAGAACTTCATCAGATGTAGAACATTGAGAGGCTCGATAAACTCTACTTCCTCTGATGTAGATAACTGATAGGTCTTAGACCCAAATGCTACAGTTGTGATGATAGAAGGCCCCAACCAATTTGACCAATAGTAACCAGTCCTAAGCAATGTATGAGCTATCATAAGATCGTTAGAATGTGATCCACATATGCCATCACAGATTTTAGCTAGTACCTTTTTTGACTCCTCTATTTCTAGACACTTAAGGAGAGTTCCATCTAGACCCTTCCTATACAAGTCACCAAAGATGAGGGAAAAGTGTAAGGTATGGTGGAGGAGTTGGTGCTTCTTATCGTGTGATAGATTTTCAGGGATAACTTGATCTGGGAGATATGAAAAGATGGTGGCATTATAGGAATTGTGGGCAGGATAGCGTAATTATTTCACTAGGAACTTGAAGTGGGATTTATGCTTTAGCAATTGTAAAATGGATGCCGAAGTAACCAAGGCATTAGCATCTTTGATCTCAGCTCTAGGAATGTGTTGAAATATGACAGATGTGAAATAATTCTTGAAAAAGTTCACCATTTTTTTTGTAGAGAATCAGCTTGTCATCTTTTATTTGATAATCATTTTTTTGAGCAGGTCTTTATTTTTACTTTTTTTAGGTTCAGATACTACCACAATGTGGTTTTCGCCATCCGACCATTGCTCTTTTCTTTTGATTTGATGATTGAGATACTTGATTTCTGATTTAGTCCTTTTTGTTGTTGGTTCGCTGGTGGAAGAAGTAACAGGTGCAATGGCATGTTGATCTTGGGTGGACCAAGCTATGAGATTTGATTTTGTGAGATGAAATGAAGTGACTGGGTCAATAGGATTTATTCGAGGGATGTCATCTCTAGTGACAAGAGAGGTCACGCCTATAGGGCAAGCTCCAAAATTGTTAAGTTCTAGACTTGTCATAGAAGGACTAGCATGGTCCACTAAAACAATACGTGGATTAAAATCATCAAACCCTATGTGAGGCTCATCAACTACGTTGGGTTGGTCACCATAAGTATGAACCACATCCACTTCCATAGCCACTGTGGAAGATCTATCAGAGAGAGTATCCCATTCATATTCATTTGAGTCTATTGTTATGCTTCTATTGGGATGCTTGCACCAAGAAGGTTTAGGACCTTTAGAATTAGAGGCTTCAGCATCATTATTTAAGAGATCTCCTCTTTTTATTAACCGCAAAATATTCCTATGTTGCCGACTTCTAGGTGTAGTGGCTTCAGCTGTGTCTTTAGTAGGTATGTGTTCTTCTCCCCAAAGAAGTGAAGTAGAAGGGAGACAGTCTCCCATTTGAGTCATAGTACATAATGGTGACTCATTTGTATCTATGTCTGAATCACTGATCATGGGAATATCTCTAGAACATGTAGGAAGGTCATCATCAGCACCGTATTTGAGACCTATTGTATCCTTAGAGGGTCGGCCATTGGTATGACTCAAAGGCTCAACTAGGGCATGTCCATTATCATTTATAGGGCCATGACCTTGATAGCCTATTTTCTACAAAAAATTATAGCCTTTTCCATAGCATTTAGGGGAAATAGGAGTAGCAATTATCGTACTACCCTCTTCTTCTCTATAGATCCACTCTCTAACAACTTGTTCTTCTCTTTCTGCGTCTAAGGGTATAGATGCTTGAACTAAATTACCAAACACTGTCATAGTAGAAGTAGAAGGTGTCATATTATCAGAAGGTCTCCCATATGATCTAGGAGAAGTAGGCATAGTAGCAAGGGAATCCAGCATGTATTCACCCATACCAAGGCTCATCATCTTAAAAGTTTTATCAGTGGAAACCAGGGATGTAGTAGGATCATTAGAGGGTTTTTTGTGAGGAACAAACATTCCAGCAGTAGCAAGAGTATTGATAGCAATAGAATGATCCCCGGGAATCACAATTTCAGCTCCGTTATGTGGGAATTTGACACACTAATGGTATGTAGAAGGCACAACTTGCATGTCATGGATCCAAGGATGACCCAAAAGGATGTTATAAGAAAGTAGGATGTCCAATACTTGGAACATAATATCTTTCATGATAGGGCCCACTCATACAGGTAGTGTGACAAGACCTTTGGAAGATCTTTCAACTTCATCATATGCTTTTATAGTAATTTTCCATTTAGGATCTACAAAATTTTTTGACAAACCCAACTATTGTATGACATTGAAAGAAATAATATTTAACCCTGCACCATTGTCTATTAGGACTCGGCGGACTCGGGTATGGTAGACCATAACTTCAATGTTGAAGGCAAGATTGTGAGGGTGGCTAAGAGATACGTCATCTTCTGTAAAAAAGGATAGATAATGAAGTGATGAGATGTGGTTGACCATAGCCTGGAACCTATCTGGGTCAATGTCATTAGGGACATTAGCTGTACATAAAGCCTCTTCAAGGATTTCTCTGTGCGAAGGGGATAACTGAAGCAACTCAAAAATGGATATCTGGCTTGGTGTCCATTGTAAGTGGTGGACAAGATCATAGCTAGGGGTGGCTAAAGGAGCCACTTGTTTGGAAGAAAAGGTTTGTTCAGGATCAGGTGCAGTTTTAAGCACAATTTTGGCTTGCCCCCTAGTAACAACATTCAGTGTCTTACTTTGGGAAGATGAACCATCCAATGTTTGCAAGACCAACTTTGGCATACCATGATTGGCATCATTATCATTTTGAGATCTCATCATCAAAACACTCTCAACGAGTTATACCACATTGATCACAAGTGTATCAAAAGTATATGTGTAATTGATCTTTGCATCATGATTCTTCTTATTTGCTTGAGAGGACCCCCCCTTGTCATGCTTAGGTAGAGGGTCTTTGAAAGCTGTGTGATCAGAATTTTTAACTAAACCATCTATGAGAATTGTACCATCATCAATGAGATCCTGGATATCATCTTTAAGCTTGAAGAAATTGTTCTTCTTATGTCCCTTACTTTTGTGATAGTAGTAGTCATGATCTTCTCTCCACCAATCAGGCTTAATTGGTGGAGCATAGGGATGATCAAATTCAGGAAGCATAAGATGCTTGTTATCTACCAAATTCTTTAGGATCACTTTGTATGGTTCAACCAACTTGGTATAGACCCATCATTGGTATTTCTTCTTTGGCTTGTCAACATTCTGAGGCTTAGGATCACTGTGAGCATTGGCAACTTCTTGTTGTTTTTCTGTGTAGATAGCATTAGAGAGATTGAAAGTAGGCTCTTTATCTTTTGGGACATCTACAACCCCATCATTAACAAGATACTTGTTTCTATTCCAAGGCTTGTTCTTGTCTTTGCCATTGGCTCTAGTATCTTTATTAATAACAATATCCCCCTTTCTTATTGCCACATCCTCAATCCGATATGCACTTTGAACCATGTCATTGAAAGAGGAAAATAGTTTTTTCCTTAGATCATAATACAACTCAGGAACAAGAGTGTTGATGAAAATGTCAACCTTTTCCCTTTCGGGTAGCTGACGAGGATATCGAGAATACAATGACCTCCAATGTTGCAAGTAAGTAGCAAATGGCTCACCTTGATTTTGTCTTAGAGCACCAAGATCTATCATGGTGATAGGCTATTGGATGTTATATGAATAATGCTAGGTGAAGCACTGAGCCAACTCATCAAAAGTCTTAAGAGGTGGTGTCAATTTTGCAAACCATTCCAAAGCTTGTCCTCTTAAACTTCTAGGGAATAGTCATAGAAGAAATGTGTCTTCATGAAGAAAGTCCATGCTAAGAGCGTAAAAGTGACACACATGGTCATGGGGGTCACCGTCTCCATCATACTTGTTGTACTTGGGAACCTCAATATCCCTAGGAAATGGGACCATGTATAGACTCCTATCGAAGGGAAGAGCACAAATAGATTCTACAAAAGAGACCTTTGGAGGTCCCTTTCAATTTCCATTTGGGATAGACATTGATTTGTGTGGTTTAATTCCTCTCTAAGGAATTCCAATTCTGTTGGTACTCTTTCTTGAACAATTTGTCAAACATCATAACCGGGAGGAAGCTTGTATCCTCTAGAAGTCATGTATTGAAAATATTGGTCACCATTACACTCTAAGAGTTTGTGCATCAAATGTTGGGAAGACTCATCTTGTTCGAATCTCAGAAGTTCTTCACTACAAATCTCATCAGTAGCCTCTTCCTCATAATGAGAGGGAGGAGGTCTAGGAGGTGAAGAAGGCATAGAAAATGTCTATCTTAGAGGAGATCTTGGTGGTGTGTTGTTGCCATAGTTTCCATTAGTACCAAAAAGAGGTCTATGCTCATAACTACTAGTCTCGGGTTTCTCATGAAACATCCCTCTAAAAGTCATGCACCTAGTAGCATCCATTATGTTTTGATTGTGTTCTTTGTCTAAGTGTGCTTGGTTATCCTTATGCTCAAAATGTTCTTGCAAATGATGGAACTTTTCTTGTTCAGTCAAAGTGAGTGAGACATTGTCTGTGCTTTGGGAGATCTTGAATGTATAGAAAAGGAAGCCTCCTTTGTACCATGAGGTAGCTTTAGAATCCTTAGATTGGTTAGAACTAGAACTGTCATTGCTAGCAGGCACTTGTGAGCATCTTGTTGGAGAAGGCAACTAAGTATAATTAAATAGAGGGTGGCTCTCTTGCTCAAATTGAGACCAAGTTGTAAATGACATGAAAAAAATTGTTGGTTGACTAATAGAATGAGACAAAGTTTCTCAGATATTGAGATAAGAAAAGATAATAAAGATCACTTGTCAAAGTAGAACAATAGAGATGGCTTGTCAAAGGTGCTCAAGAACTTACAACAATCAATTGACTCAAGCCGAGAGATGAGCAAGAAGCTCGATTAGCAAGCAGCTAGAGAGGTAACCGTAATGTGACAAGTGATCAAGAATAGCATTTTTTAGGCTCAAACCCAATAGTTTTAGCTCATTTTTTTTAGTCTAGAACAAATCTAAGCATGTAGGAAACAAGCCAGTTTCAGATAAGAACATAAAAAAAAGACACTCTACGGTAGGTTAAAGTTCAAGTTTAGTAGCTCCGAATTGCAACAACAGCAAGACATCAAAAAGGTTCTGGGTGATACTTTCCAGGAAAGTAGGGCAACACTTTATGACTAGGTGATATCTTGCTATAAGTAGGGCGACAGTTTCTAATAAGTCTGGGTGATATTTTCTAGGTAGGCAAAGCGATAGTCTTGCAATAGCGAACTATTGTGTGATATTTCTCAGAACAAAGAGTGATAACTGACCAGTGAGCATGAAAAACTCAATTTTTGAAAGTAATGGATCAATGTTTCAGTTTGGTAAGGTCAATTTCTCAATCCATAATATAGTATCAGTAGATAATAGACAAGTTTGCAAATAGTAGGTGATCAAAACATGTCATAGAACACTTGAAACAAGGGAAAAAGAAACCTTTCCAAGACAAGAAAATGTGATATCAAAATTGAAAATCCTATGAATACTACCATGATGTTTAATTGTCCAAGAATGTTTACACAGGTATATCACAACAAGAACACTTCAAGAAATTTCTATCCTAAAAGGATAAAGGCTCAATACTTAGCAACTTGGCCCACACTTGATGTCCCATTGCCTCACACAAAGTGGTTACCCACAATAGATGTTGGCTTTGTCATGGAAGTGCCAAAGACACAACCAAAGGAACACAGATGGTGAGTAATCTTGGGGTGATCCGGGTTATTCCACTTGGATCAATCCTTGCACCAAAAAGCTAAGCAGAAAAATAGGGTGGCTTCTATCTAATGGTTCTTAATAAGGGCTTCTGTTCATAGTACCCCTCTTGCTCCCAAAATGAGACTAGGACCTTGTGGCCACAAGAGCACCTTAAGAATTCTTGCTCGACACTTTCTTCATGGTCACAATCCCACAAGCACTCATATCAAGTGAAGACAAGCACTACATCTATCAAGGTTTTATGTCCTTGATAGCCTTGAGTTTATAGTGGGTTGGAATAGTTGGAAAAAGGCTTGTTCTCACTTCGGTCGTTCCTCTTGATTGCTCAAGAGTAGGCCTGCTAAAGGATTATAAGAACTAAACAAAAAGTGCATCAACTTATGAGGTTCAAGGTTTTTGTTTCACCACAAGGGTGAAGAGCATACTCCCCTATCTCAAAGTTTTTCCCAAACACACCAAGAAGAGTTCAATTACCCTCTTGCTTTCAAAATTCAAGGATGGGTCAAGATTTCTATTTCACCACAAGGGTGAAGAGCATACTCTCCTACCACCAAAGAATTCCTACAACAAGATCTTAAGTTCCTATGAAATGAAACATCTAGTATATGCTGCACTTAAAAGGAAAGAAATTAAACAAGCACTTGATTTGGTTTTTATGCTTAGGGCAGCCTTGCAGAAACCATTAGTAGCCCTCTTTGACATACATTCTTTTAAGAAAATACTAAGCAATGAGAGCACCTACAAGCACAACTTATTATCCCTACAAGGGTCAGCACATCAAAAACTGAATGAAATCTACAAATTAAATCTACCTAACCATAGCAAACTAAACTAACAAGCTCATTAGATCAAAACTTGGCAAGAAAGAACCAAGGAACAACTCACTGCTAGGTACAGGTGACAATATAGTCACCAGAAATATCACGCGATACTTTATAACATACTGGGGTGATACTTTCCTCTCTGGGTGATACTTTGTACTACCTGTAGGTGATAGAGTATACTATAGCAGGGCGATAGAATGTCTCAAAGGGGGTGATACTTTAACTGGTAAAGTATCATGCCAATATATAACAAACTATCACATGATATTCTGAGCCAAAAACACTAGAGAGCTGAAAATGATGCTAAATTATGATGAAAATTTGATGAAAATGCATGAAAATGACAAAACAGAGTTGTTCTACCCCACGATGGGTGCCAAAAATATGTACTCTAAATAATGAACTTCTATAATTCATTACAATCAAGAACACTCAAGAATGAGGTCTCAAAAATTGATCCATAGCTCTCTAGGCATAGAGTGCAAGGGTTTTAAGAATGCTCTCAGCTAGAGCTATTAAGCCTATAACCTTGCTAGTAAACCATGCAATGGGAGATTCAAATGAAGATAAGGGCAAGTATGCCAATATCCCCAAGAATCAAGAATGGAAATGCAATGCAATGCTATGCTATGCTAAGAAATGAAGATGCAAGCTAAGCTATGAAAGGAAAGTACAAGTGTTATAAATCCTTCCTATTAAGCTATGTGAGTTAATCTATAGCATAAAAAAAACTAAGCTAAGAAAGCATAAACATGAAGCTACTATGCAAGAATGAAACTAGAATGGAATTCAAATATGAAAGCTAAGAATAGAATGTAGATTCTAACAATGCTCCAAATCTTCAAAAGCTCCAAAGTGACCTAGAAAACCTACAGCATAACTTTAGTATTCAAAAGATTCATCCTAAAATGGGAAGAGAGATCTCCTTTTAAAGGAATTGAAAAAGAATGGACCATGGAGATTAAGAGGCAAATGATTTAATGAAGGGTGGAGCTTGAAAGTGGAGCAATCCATGTGCACAAATATCCTCCAATGATAAAATAAGAGTTGACTTTTGTGTCCATGTGAGACAAAAAGTGCTTTTTCCCTTTTTATAAAATAGGAATAATGCTTTAATTGTGCAACTTAGGATAAGAGGAAAAGTGGGGACTTTTTATTTAGTAAAAGGGGAGGAAATATTCCTTTTAATTAAATAAAGACTTAGGATAAGATGGCTATCCCATAGAAAATAATTGAATAAATGATAGAACTAGGATTTGATCAAGAACAAACAATTGAAGATTTTGGCAAATAATGCTAGCAAGGGGCTAATAGTCTAGATGACCATTTTTGGGTATATACAACTGCTATATGTTTAGACTGATAATCAGTAAAAGAATAGACAATGAAATTATTTTATGTTTACCGAGTAGCAGAAGTTGAAGTAATTGTTTTGGATTATACATTGTGTTTTGGGACAGTGGATAACTGATTCACCCCCTTCTTAGTTATTCTCACATTTTCATTCATTGATAATGTAAACTTGCTTGACATCCCTTTTGATTTGGTCAAATCCCTAAGAAACTATTTTTGCATAATTTCTTTTTAGGTCCATTTGATGGGGTCAATATCTAACCCTAACAGTACCAATTTTCTTGGCTGTGTAATTGCTTAAGTAAGAAGAGGGTGATTGTTCACAGTTGAGACAACAAGTTATTTAGAGATTATCGTCATTTGAAATCTATCATTTTATTTTATTTTTAAGTTTAATTTTACATCATGAATTTGATTCTCCTCTCTTTATCATCAAGTTATTATAATCTCTAGTTACATAAATTGTTTTTATTTATGCATCAATTAACTACGAAGGATTGAATGTATGACAATTATTTCAAGTGAAATGTTAGTGTTTATATTAGAGATACATTTTTATTTGGATTATAATTAATAATAATGATTGTGATTATTTAGCTTCATCATAAGAAAGGATCTAGTATTCTCACACCATAAGTTTGTATATCTGTGGATCTTAAATGGTATGTCAGATTTACATGATTTTTCACAATAGATATTCACTAAAAAATGCTAGTACTTATGGCCAAATGTCAAATGGGTCAATTACCAACCAAAAATAGCTAAAAATGATTGGTTTTTAGTATGTGTGATTGACTATTAGTACACGTGTTATCATTTTTTAGGGCTCCTTTAAGGTATGTTATTGGGGGGTCAAATGTCACTATTATTGGATCCCCTAATTGTTATTGGGTCCTTTTTCCTAGTAATTAAAAGAATGAATAGTAATTATTGGTTGGTTAGAACAATACTTCAGTAATCTCAAGGATTGGACATCCTTCATAGTGATTCTATGGGTAATAGCATCAAATGTTTACTTGGAGTATCATGATGAGCTTCATTTAGATTCATCAATCCGAGACCATAAACTTGAAATGGTGACTGCAAAGTGTATGCTTTAGTTCATCTCAAAATCCATCATTACTTAAATAATGGAATTGCTATAGGAAATCTATGCTAGGAATTGAAATAATAGCCTAACTTAGAACTTAAGGAAATGCTTCAATAGTAATCTAACAATGCTTCAATACTAAACCTATGTTGTTGGAACAGTCAGTGGTTCTACTACCAATGGCTGCAGGAGCAACAGTACTAAAGAACTTCAAAGAAACTTGAGACTAGATCCTACTTAAACATGATCAGAGTTCATCTTCTGCATGGGCCCCCATAGAAGAGTGAATGGATTTAAAACTCAAAGATAGAAATCTGAAGATATCATCTATTCATTCATGAAACATCAACATAAGTACAATATAGACTATCAAAGTGTATTCATTTCTTTTCTGGATTACATTATAGTACAATATAGACTGTCAAAGTGTATTTAAAAAAACTTGAAAAAAAAAACACCTAAGAACTAGCATCCTCCATTACCTGGGGATAACAACTTTAAGTTATAAAAGAGACAACATCATTTCTGCATGAATAAGCCATATTAAATTCGCAAGAATATAGGAATGTTTAAGCGTTGGATATCCTCCTAAACATTTGGTAATTGAATTGACTTTTTCTTCAATAGCAACCACTAAGTAGTGGAACCATAAAGAATATTGGAAATGGTTGCTCAACTTGATGAAGCCACTTTAACGTCGAGTCTTCATTACCAGTTGACTTAATCCTTCCCTGCAAGAGGTTAGCACATGAAATTCACAACACAAATCCAAGATAAAGATACATAATAAGTTTTCCTATTTTAGCATATCCTCATCACATGGCTATAGGAATACTACCCAGTAGTGTAGAGAGGAAAGAAATATCAAATTTCATCATAATATCCACTTAATCTATAAATTTATTCAACACATTTCTTTAGTCTTAAAAGTACCAAATACACACATAGGCATAGTTTAGGAGCATAGAAAGTCTAAATATTATTTATGAAAACCCATGAGATACTTAAGTATAAACCAAAAAATCATAAACAAAATAGTCCATAAATTGGGATTATCATTGCCCCTAGCTTAAATTTTTTCTGGTCTCATAGAAAACATAAAATTCTTAAGTTTGATAGTCATCCTATAATTGATAGTTGTCTTTTGTCCACTACCTCCTTTTTCAAAGCTCTATAAGAATCCCTTGGTTTCCCTATGCTTGGCCCATCTGTCCACTTCCCCTTGCATATCATAACTATCTATACTCTCTGAATTGGCTAATAGGGGTGAGATGAGAAAAGGTGGCTGGAATGTGAGAGGAATCCAAAAGCTTTATCTTACCCTTCCTAAGGAGATATACCAAGGTGCACACCTTTTTTCCATGTCAAAGTTCAAAGGCGAATATGGTTCCTTATTCCTTAGTTCTCTGGTTAAATTAATCCAATGCCACTGAATGGTGTTTATGGCTTCAGTCAATTCAGAATTAACTAGCTTCTCATACTCATCAAATTCTTCATCATGAAGTGGGTAAATGATCTTGCTTCCTGCATCTAATGGGGAAATTCGTAACTAGTCAAAATAACATGTCCTAGGATCCTTAACTTCTGGCCTTAGGTATAGAGGAATTTCATCTTCTAATTCTCTACAGACCTTGGCTTGTGATTCCCAACTGATTTCATTATGTATCCAAGACATAAGAGCTCTTAGCTATATATCCCCTACATAAAGTAAAGGGTTCCAGGTTCTATCATTTGGCACTACTAGATTGTGGAGAAAGAATTCACACAATAAATTCTTTATGGTTACAGGAGAATTATTAAAGGCCTGGGAAAATTAAAGAGGCTCTTTTAACAATGGGGATCTATCTTGCATAATGCAAGTCATCTGATAATTCAACAGCTATTCTTTTAGGAATAGGGCATAAATAGGAGACAGGGACCTACAGCTCATTAATTCAGGAATAAGGGTTGTCACTTTAGTGAGTTTTTCATGTAATTGCTCTACCTTTTCTTCCTGATCAAGAATCTCTTGGTAATGCTCATCTACAACCCTATTTAACTCTTTCCTCTATTGTTTCAATTGTTCCCTCTCTAAAAATAATTGCTTGGATAATTGAAAAATGACTGATAATAAAGACACATAACCAGACTTTTCTGACATAGAATTGAGACTAGAATTTTCCACTAGATGAGTAATAGGAGGCTTACCATTTTTACAGCATATCCCTTCCATAGGATCTATCCACACCACCATGGATCTTTCAGAGTTACAACATTAGTGTGTAGTAAAGGTTAATGCATCCAAACCCTCACTTAAAACCTGCTCCACCACTCTATTAACAACATCCATATCAACATCATGGTTTTCTTCATATGTATTCCTCTCTGTTGCAAGAGATAATCCCAATTCCTCTTCTTCCATCACATAACATCCCCCATACATTTCTTCATTTCCTAAGTCACTAGAACTATCATTTGTCTGATGTCCCCTAGAGGAGGAACCCCTTCTTCAGAATACATAAGCCTGATCCTCAGAGCAGGAATCATCATCAATGATGATGCATTATTTATCTACTTTCTTCTCAGGAGCTTGCTCTTGC
Source organism: Chamaecyparis obtusa (assembly GCA_027943335.1). Lineage (NCBI taxonomy): Eukaryota > Viridiplantae > Streptophyta > Pinopsida > Cupressales > Cupressaceae > Chamaecyparis > Chamaecyparis obtusa. Next base: position 48,154 of record BSBK01014727.1, on the reverse strand, counting down.
TTAACTTCAGGAGGCTTCTCAATTGTTTTATGCTGCATATTATTGGGTTCTTCTTCCTTTTGCTCAGAGATTTTAGGTTTAACATTTAACCCGTCAAGTGGTATATCAACAGTCTCATTTTGTTTCTTTCTGTTACTTCTCCTCAATGGAGTTTCTTCCTTTTTCTCAAATTTTTCCTCTTCCTTGAAGTGCTTGCGACTACAGGAGAATGTTACTTTGCCTACTGACTAGAACTAGGACTATTTTTCTTTCCTTTGTTCCTCTGAGAAACCCTTTGTCAGTTTGAAGTCTCTACCCAACCCTTCACCCAAAAGGCTCTGGAGTTGGTTCTTTAAACCCTTGCAACATAAATTATTCCCAAGATAATTTTGATTACTCCCTTAAGGCTCTTTCAACTATTAATTTGACCAAACAATAGTGTGAGATAGAATTACATTTACCCTCCTGTACCAAAGTAGCTTGCTTCTTCAAGATGTTAAACATGATGCTAGGAATGTTTATAGGCATATTTTCATACTGTAGATAGCTTAAAAATTTGAAATGACTGGAATGTAGGTATGATTTCTATCCTTCACAAGTGAAATACTTGATGACATGAATTGCACATTGCCTAAATGGCTCTGGAAGAGACATCCTAAACGTATCTTGCTTTGGGTCAATTTCCAGAGGTGGGTCTGCATGCAGGGTAAACTGAGCTCTACATGTCATTCGATCAATAATTTCCACAAATTCCTCCCCTTCCTATGGTAACCCCATAACTTCTGCCACTATGGCTTGTGAAAATGGCACCCTTAGCCCCTTGACTATGGCCACTTCTTCTTTCAATGAGCCTAGAAATTGCAAAGCAACTTCATCATCCCAATCGATTATCTTTAGGATGTAATCAAGCCATCTCCTTTCCTAAAAATATGGTCTGCAGGCTTGATCATCTAGCAAGATATTATGCACTATGGGTTCCCTATGAATAAGGTCACCTCCCATCTTCAGGTTGTCAATTTACTCAAAATGAAGTTGTAGGAAATTTAAACAGTAAAAAACAAAGCTCAGACAAGGAGTTTTGAATTGGCAAGTTACGGGAAGGTTTTGAATATAGAAAGGTCTAGCATTTTGGAAATGAACTTCAGTGCAAATATGAGTACAAATCAAGAATATCTCACACACTAACTACTCATAATTACAAAATCATAGACTTTGTACTTAGCACGTACTTTCCACCCTTGATATGTGAAAAATAAATCATAGCACACAAGTCTTAAAGATTGTCAAATCATGACAAGAACTGTAAAGTACAAACAAGACAAAAGAATAAAACATAAAGATTTTATGAATACGTAAGACAAAAAATGATAAATAACTGCCACCCCCCCTCCCAACTTAATTAGGCAAGTGGTCCCACACTTCCACATGTGATGAGGCATAGCTAAAAAGTGGAAAAACTAATTTAGGAATAAATACCTTAGATAGTGTACTAACCTGAATGTGTGCTGAGGGAAGTAGCTGTTGTTATCCATGAATGTAGAAATATGAAAATGGATGGGTGAAAGAAAATAAATGAAATGGAATTTTATTATGGAGAAAGAACTTTCATGAAGAAAGCGTTTATTATGGAAGTGATGAGAACATGTCAAAGTGAAGAATGCAAATGAGCATAAAGATCATTCACAGTTGCTGTAGGAAATATATCACCAGCAGTGGATGAAAAGAGCTATAGGAACTCTTCCTTACTTTGAGGTTTGTGATACAATTTTAGCCTGTGACCATTAATTGGCAACTTAAACTGAATAGGATCAACAATAGAAAGCTAGACTTCTCCATTAGGAAACACAACTACAATCTCATATGGGCCTAACCATTGCAATTGGAACTTCTTGGGATGATGCTGATACCAAGAGTCAAAGAGAAGCACCCAATCACCAATAGAAAAGACTTTCTCCTTTATATACTTGTCATGCATTGCTTTCGCTATTGTTGTAGGAGTTCAGTATTATGCAAGGCAGATTTGTGCCATTCATCAAGTCCATTCAAACTCATAATTTTTTCCTCATGTACTACAGTGAGGTCCATTCTAAGGTTAAGCGCTGTCCTTAATATTTTGTGTTCAAGTTTTATAGGCATAACAACGGACCGACCATAGACAAGCTCAAATGGAGTGAAGCCTATTGTAGTCTTCTATGTAGTCTTGTAAGCCCAAAGAGCTTCAGGAAGTCATGTGGCCCAGTCCTTCTTATGGAGTGCTACGGTCTTTGTAAGAATGGCTTCCAGCTCCCTATTAGTGACTTCTACCTATCCATTTTCTTGGGGATGATAGGGAAAGGATTTACCATGCCAAATTTTATACTCTTCCATCAAAGTAGCTATTAGATTAGAAGTAAACTAAGGTCCCTGATCAGATTGTAATTCACTAGGCACACCAAATTTTGTGAAAATAAACTCATAGAGGAACTTAGCAACATTATCATCCTTAGGGTGCTTCATTGGTTTGGCCTTGACCCACTTTGTAACATAATCAGTGCATATGAGGATATAAGTTTTACCTTGTGAGTATGGCTCAATAGGACCAAAAAAGTCAATCCCCCATTTATTAAATGGTGCAACAATTACCTAAGGCTAAAGGGGCATCTCATCCATCTTAGTAGGGCATCCCATGCATTGGCATTTATCACATTTCTTTGTATATTGAGCAGCATCTTTGTGTAAGTTGGGCCAGTAATATCTCATAGTCAAAATCTTGAATGTTGTTCTTTTGGAAGCAAAATGACCACCACAGGGCTCATCATGGCACACCCTAAGGATATCATATGTCTCATCTTCCCTTATGCATCTACGGGTTACTTGATCAAGACTAGTATAAAACATGAATCCATAAATCCAAGAATAATTAAAGCTTTTTTCAGCTAACAACCTTCTTTCTTTAGAAGAAAAATGAGATGGAGTCTTACTAGTAGTGAGATAATTAGCAATGTTGGCATACCATGGATTATGTGCAGATAGTAGAAATAGATGCTCATCGGGAAAGCTTTTGTCAATGACTCCAGGATCATTAGGGACATGCAGTCTAGAAAGGAAGTTAGCAACCACATTGGCTTTACAGGGCTTGTTGACTATGGTGATATCAAATTCTTGCATTAAGAGAAACCAGTGAGCCAGTCTTCCAGAGAATGTTGACTTATTCATCAAGTACTTGATAATAGAGTGGTCAGTATGCACAAAGATCTCATATATGGTAATATAGTGCCTAAATTTGTTTAGTGCATAGATGACTGCAAGTAGTTCTTTCTTAGTGACCATGTAATTGAACTCTGCACCTTGCAAGTTTTTACTGATAAAATAAATAGCATGCTCCACCAAATCCACCTTTTGACCAATCATAACACAATTAGCATAATCTGAGGTGTTAGTATGAATGTGAAAAGGCAAACCCCAATTTGGCCCTCACAAAATCGGTGCTATGGTGAGAACTTCCTTAAGTTGCAGGAAAGACTTGGTACACTCAGAGTCCCAAGTGAACTCAACATCCTTCTTCAAAAAATTATACAAAGGTGCTACAAGCTGACTAAAATCCTTTATGAATCTTCTATAATACCTAACATGCCCAAGAAAACTCTGCACATCCTTCTTCTTTATTGGTGTGGGTAATGTACTGATTACTTCAATCTTGGCAAGGTCCACTTGAATACCTTTTGAGGAAATGAAATGGCCTAATACAACCCCCTCCTCCATCATCATGAATCATGAAGCATTTTTCACTGTTGAGAGAAAGGTTGTAATCTTGGCACCTCTAAAGGACTTTTGTCAAATTTTCCTTGGCTTCATCAAAGGTATTTCCATAGGTAGTAAAATCATCCATGTAAATCTCCATGCAATCAGTAGATATATCAGAAAATTTACTTATCACAACTCTTTGAAAAGTGGTAGGAGCATTGCACAAACTAAAAGGTAAGACTGAATAGGAAAATGTTCCCCATGGACACGTGAAATTTGTCTTCTCCTGGTCCTCAAGAGCTATCTTAATCTGATTGTAACCACTAAATGCATCCAAGAAAGAGAAGTATTTCTTACTAATGAGATTATCAAGGATTCGGTCTATGAACGGAAATGGGAAGTGGTTATTCTTAGTGGCTATGTTAAGCCCCCTGTAGTTGACACAAAATCTCCACTTCCCTCCTTTCTTGGGGACTATGACTAGAGGTGAGACCCATGGCTATCAGAAGTGGGGTAAATGAATTTAGCATTTAACAACTTCTGCAATTCATTCTTAACTATATCCCTTAAACTTGGATTGACCCTCCTTTGAGGTTGCTAGATAGGCTTGCATTCAAGGTCGATGTAGATCCTATGAGTGTAGAGTTCAGGATCTAGGCCTTTCATATCCATATAGTCCCAAGAAAAAGCTTGTTGATGCTCCTGTAGTAGCTACAGGATAACTTTTTGTTGTGGAAGTGATAAAGCACTACTTAAATTAAATTCACATCCTAGACCAACTTCTAGCTTGACAACCTTTTTTGGCATTGATAACTGAGCCACGGGAAGAGAGTCCATCTCATGAGGTAACAATGAGTGGAGGAATTATGAAATTTTTGAATACTGAAGTGGATTTGGAGGTGGTAATGGAGTTTCCATAATACAATCTATCTGGGACCACAGTTGAGACTGTACCCCATATTCATTCAGGATAATGGAGGAAATGAGCTCATCTTCTCCCTTTGAAGCTAGAAAGGGTTCCTAGGATATCATCATGAGCTGGCTGATGGAATTGACCTCTACACTATCATCACCCAAATCTAGCTAGATGATTTGATCATCTTGCAACAAGAGTTGAGTAGGGGAATACAGTATTAGGTGCTTAGTGTTGACACCATTGGATATTGTGATCTTCCCTGACTAGAAAAGTATATAGGCATTTGCAGTAGCCATCCATGGCCTTCCTAGAATGATTGGATAACCACCCATATTAGCCTTTGGGGAGAGGACTACAAAGTCAACCTAATATTCCCAAGAGTTCAAAGTGACAATGACATCCTCTACCATCCCATCAGGTGTGATGGTAGAGCTATCAGCAAGATGAAGTATAGTTGGGGTCTCTTTGAGGCCGATGATATGAAACTAAGACATTACCTCTTTTGTCATGACATTAATTAATGCTCCTAAATCTACTAGAGCATTTTGGACTTGTATTCCTTGATTTTTTACTATAACCACATGGCTCCCAGGATCAGAATACTTGGGTACAGTCAACTTTTCCAACATTAGGCTAGATAACTATCCTAAGACAGGGATGGTTTTAGGATCCTTCTTCTTCCTCTCTGGCTATTTTATATAGGCCTCTTTGATAGCTTTTCTATAAGCAGGAACTTTCTTGATGACATCTAACAATGGTATTTTGATTGTCATCTTCTTTAGCTAGTTAAGCAAGTCTATCACCGCTTGGTTTTCCATTGGCTTAGCTTTCTCTTCCAACCTATGAGGAAATGGAGGTTCTTTAGCTGCATGGGAGGCAGGTTTACTTGGCTCATCAGTTTTCTTAACTGAAGCATCCTCAAATTCCATTATGATAGGCTACTGAGGAGAGGAAAGGGTTTTTTTAGACCTTAAATGAACATCATTCAAGGAAATAGCATAGCTCTATAGTTATGATGTTGGCTTAGTATTGTTGGGATTAGGGGTAGGCTAATTGGGTAGCTAAGTCTATTTAGAGGGAGTAGTGTTGGCTGCAGGAGGAGGCATAAGAGCTTGTTGTTGAGGTGGTGGCATCAAAGCTTGCTGGTTTAATTGGTTCATCCAATTATGTGGCTATTGCCACCCCTGATAGGGTTTTTGCCAGCCCTGTTCAGGTTTTTTCCAACCCTGGTGAGGCTATTACCACCCTTGCTGAGGCTACTGCTAGCCTTGGTGAGGTTGTTTCCAACCCTACTAAGGTTGTTGCCAACCCTGCTGAGGTTGCTGCCAATTATTGTACCCACTAAAAGTAATATGTTGTTGATTTTTCTATTAACTGTTACTATTAAAATTTTGGAGAGGATCTTGAGGCATACCTGATATCTGGGCCCAGGGCCTTCATTGGGCAATGTAGAGTACCTCTCCATTTTCATCGATGTCTTTAAACTCAGTAGGCATAGGTTGAGACTCTAAGCTTGTAACAGACTTGCATCGACAATTCATTTTATTCTCCCTACAATGAGGGTAGTATTATCCTAGCATGGCATTAGATTCATCTTTCTTTCTTCTCGCTTGTATGGTGTCCAATTATGTTGCAACATCATTGATGATGTCTTGCTTGAGGTTAGACAACAAATTAGACAGCTCCATTTTGGATACTCCTAAACCACCATTGGACTTATGTGGTAGGTCTCTAATTCCCCTACCCTTCTTCACAATGGCCCTTGAATAATTTAGACATATTCTTTATATCAGCCCAAATTTTCTGTGTGATATCTCCTCCTACCATTAGGTCCAGAGCCTCAATTCTTCCATCATTCACACCCTTTAAGAAAAGGTGTTTCTGAGACGCCTCATTTAGCTGGTGCTATATGTTACGTTGCTAGTTGAACATGAATCATGATACATAATCCTCCAAGGTTTCATCCTCCTTCTGAGACATTTTGAAAATTTCATCACCTTTCAAATCTTGACCCCTACAGTACTCTTTATACTTTGAAAGAAATAGATTGTGCATAGCATTCTAGTTTGCTACAACATTGGCACCTAGTTCCATGAACCATCTCAAGGCAGCCTCTTCTAGAGTTGATGGAAACAACTTCATCTTGTGGGCATCAGTTGTATAGTCATAGCTCTGGAAAAGGATGTCAAATTCAAAGAGGAAGGTCTTAGGGTCTTCTGTAATGAGGCCATAGAATTTTGGAAGTGTAATAGTATGTATGTTCTTCAAATTTTGATTACCTTTCTGAGGAGGGATAGGAAAAGGAAAAGGGGCTTGAATAGCCATTCTCAGAGGAGGACCTTGTGGTGGTGGTTGGTAGATGATAAGAGCAAGTGGATTATCTTGATATTTTGGGTTGACAAATAGGTCATTCAAATGGTACAATTATTCAGAGGTTGAAGGTGAAGGAAATTGTTCATATGCATCTATAAATACATTCTCAAATGGTTATTCTTCTTGTATGTTCTCGGCTTGGGGTTCCTCAGGTTCTGGATTATGAACGTTAAATGGTTCTTCTTCTGGCACAATGTGAGGAAGGAATCTCCCAAGATGGTCCCTATGTCTATGCATGAAAATAGCACAGAATGTAAACTAACTATATGACTTCAGGGTTGAACTAAATTGACACCATCCCTGGCAATGGTGCCAAAAATGGTTGGTCAGAACAATACATCAGTAATCTCAAGGATTGGACATCCTTCATAGTGATTCTATGGGTAATAGCATCAAATGTTTACTTAGAGTATCATGCTAAGCTTCATTTAGATTCATCAACCCGTTAGCCTAAACTTGAAATGGTGACTGCAAAGTGTATGCTCTAGTTCATTTCAAAGGCCATCATTACTTAAACAAAGGAATTGCTACAGGAAATCTATGCTAGGAATTGAAATAGCAGCTTAACTTAGAACTTAAGGAAATGCTTCAATAGTAATCTAACAATACTTCAATAGTAAACCTATACTTCTAGAACAGTCAGTGGTTCTCCTACCAGTGGCTGCAGGAGCAACAATACTAAACAACCTCAAAGAAACTTGAGACTAGATCCTACTAAAACATGAATAGAGCTCACCTTCCATATGGGCCCCCATGGAAGAGTGAATGGATTTAAAACTCAGAGATAGAGATCTGAAGATATCATCTATTCATTCATGAAACATCAACATAAGTACATTATAGACTATCAAAGTGTATTCACTTCTTTTCTAGATTACAAAATAGATTCCTTGAACATCTAACTACCTCAAGAATCACAAATTCTAGTTTATTTAAAACAACTTGAAAAATAGAGCACCTAAGAACTAGGATCCTCCATTACATGGGGATAACAACTTTCAATTATAAAGTGACAACATCATTTATGTAGAAATAAGCCATATTAAATTCGCAAGAATATATGAATGTTCAAGCACTGGATATCCTCCTAAACATCTGGTAACTAAATTGACTCTATCTTCAATAGCAACTGCTAAGTAGTGAAACCATAAAGAATCCTGGAAATGGTTTCTCAATTTGATGAAGCCACTTTAACGTTGAGTCTTCATTATCAGTTGACTTAATCCTTCCCTGCAAGGGGTTGGCACACCAAACTTGCAACACAAATCCAAGATAAAGATCCATAATAAGTTTTCCTATTTTAGTGTATCCTCATCACTTGGCTATAGGAACACTACCCATTAATGCAGAGAGGAAAGAAATATCAAATTTCATCATAATATCCACTTAATCTATATATATTCAGCATATTTCTTTAGTCTTAAAAGTGCCAAATACACACATAGGCATAGCTTAGGAGCATAGAAAGTCTAATATTGTTTATGAAAACCCATGAGATACTTAAGTCTAAACAATAAAATCATAAACAAAACAATCCATAAACTGGGCTCATCAATAATTGATTACAAATCTAGATGATTATTAAGTAAAATAAACTTGACTAAATTTAATTCATATATTAGAATGATATCTATCTTTCATATATTATTTTTTTGTCATTTTAACAAACTTTATATTTATCCATGTAATTAATATTATAAAATTTTAAAAAATAAATAAATTTTTGAAAAGTATTGAAAATTTAAATGCATAATTATTATTCATTAAAAACTACTTAGAAAATTTTGAAAATTATTTTATTAAAGAATAATATTTTTTATAAATTGAATTACAATCCTTAATTTAAAAAACACTAATAAAGCTTATGAAAAAAATAATGAAAAAAAAAGATGTTATAAATTTTCCTTATTTGTTTTAATAAAAGTACATGCTTATACTTATAATCAGAAACAAAAATTTACAATTTCACCTACATTACTACATTAACATCTGAACCAGCTTTCAAACACAAAAAAATTGAAACTTGAAAAGCCTGCATTCTCTTTTATCACATTCAGGAACTCTTTGTAGTTTTGCTTTTGATCCTTAGGACCCTTGAAAAAACCTGCTTATGTGGATGACCTTTTCTTATCAGAAACCTAATTGTAGAGGCTGAGTATTATGGCATTTGAAGCACTTTGAAGTTAGCCATGGTGGCTCTCCCACTTGACAAACTTGACATGAATGAGAAATCAGTTCTTCTTCCATCTGCTGAAAGAGTGGACTGGGTTGTGATTGTCTCTCATAACAGCAATATCTCTGTCTACCATTGGTTGCTTGAGTTGTTAGGTTGGCATGGGAGTCGAGGTTTTCCATATAGGAAGTCTATGGGATAATTAATTTATGGTGACTTTGTAGCCAAATTAATGTTTTGGTGAAATAATTTGAAATATAAATTAGGTAAAACGAGAGGACTTATTATACGATTTTTAAAATTTTATATAAAAATTTAAAATTATTTTTACACCGAAGGTGTTTCTTATATGAAACGCATCTAGCTGGGTTAACCCAATCGACGATCGTCTAGCATGCTGTAAGCATGCAAGATGATTGAAGTGATCAGAATCATTCGCAACCTTTGAAAAATTTTAGCAGTGTGAACATGAATACAAAGTGATTATTTAACTTGCCAGCAATCGGAGTTAGGTTGCGGTTTATGAGAAATGTCTACTCGTCATGTTAGAGGCCTCCTCACTAGCAGTCCATTTTTTTTTCATCCACCATAGATGCATTAATTTAAAAAAATCATGCGGTACCATTAGAGGAAGTGGTAGGTGAAGTTGAAAAGTTTCCTTCACCACGCATAGCAAGTAATCCAGCTTTATGATGTCACTATCCATTACTCTATGATTTCTACCCACAATACTATCAATCTTCTGTTGTGCTCGTGCCAATGTTGCAAGATTCCTTAGCAGTTCACTCATTGCCCATTCTAGCAGTGTTACCGATGTATCCAGTCCCTCATTTAAAATATCCTGCATGAAAAATATTAAAAAGAAAATAGTTTAAACAATCTGTAATTAGATTTGTAAACATTCTCCAAGTAATATTTTGTGTGAGAGGTGAGTATCTTCTTCACATCAACACATAGGGCTCCTTGCCCACTTTCAAGCCAGATGGAGGCAATCATATCAGACACTTCTTCCTCTCTCATGAATTTGAAAGACTCGATTCTCTTCGCTATAAGTATCTCAACCATGCATAACTTTCTAATCTACCTCCACCATGCTCCGTAGGGACTAAAAGCCATGTCTGTATGATCATAACATACATATTTCCTGAAAGTGCACTTTAGTTTGCTTGCAAAAACCAAGTCATGACTTTTGAGGAACTCTTTTTCCATGGTAAGAGAAGAGACCACAACAGTGGGGAGGGATCCCAAATGGAGAAACATAACAAATTTGTACCTCTTTTCTTATTTAATGTGTCCATAGAAGCTATTCTCTACTGAAGTTGGGTTTTTAGAAAAGCAGCTCACTAGGTAAATTTTTGATAATTTATTTGATGTGTCCATAGAAGTTATTTTCTACCAAAGTCGGGTTTTCAGAAAAGTTCCTCACTAGGTACATTTCCAAAAATTCATTGTTGGAAGTAGTATTTCTGGTACGTATTTGACGATGGGGATTTTGCGTTCCTCTATTAGAACTTTTGTACACTGTATTTTAGAGCCATTTTGGATTGCAAATGCAGAAGGAGCAACTACTATACCTACTTGGTATCGAATGAGCTATCAAAAAAATAAAGGCTGAAGATCATTAGTGTCCCCTAAATTAGAGAAATAAATTCATGGCATTCATGCTCTCGTAGGCAATGCCATTACATAAGGGAGATATACTGTGCTTGGAACAGGCTCCACGCAGCTCATCAATGCCACTATTAAAAATCTTTCACCCATAAATGCTTCAAATCCAACAAAAGTTGTAGCAGCTTCGCCCTTTTACGGAGTAATATGTCAAATCTTTTCCATCAGGAAACCCTAAATTTCACAAATTTATTGATTTCCTTTCTATTTTGCGTCTAGATTCAAATCGAATTACAAGAGGAGTTGGCATAATTAGACAATGTTAATATCTTGTTAATGTTTCAAGTCCAATAAGCCCCGAGGCGTGTGCCAGGTGTAATCACCCAAAAATGGTCACCTAGACTATTAGCCCCTTTTGCTAAATCATCAATTGCTTATTCTTGATCAAATCCTAGTTCTATCATTTATTCGATTATTTTCTATGGGCTAACCATCTTATCCTAAGTCTTTATTTATTAAAAGGAATTCCTTCCCCTTTTATTAAATAAAAAAGCCCCCAATCTTCCTCTTATCCTAAGTTGCACAAATAAAGCATTATTCTTATTTTATAAAAAGAAGAAAAACACTTTTTGTCTCATATGGACACAAAAGTCAACTCTTATTTTCCCATTGGAGGATATTTGTGCACATGGATTGCTCCTATTTCAAGCTCCACCCTTGATTAAATCTTTTGCCTCTTAATCTCCATGGTCCATTCCTTTTCAATTCCCTTAAAATGAGAGCTCTCTTCTCATTTTAGGATCCATCTTTTGAATACTAATCTTATGCTGTAGGATTACTTGGAGGCTTTGGAGCTTTTTGGAGACAGTCTTGCATGTAGTTTCCATTTCTTGCATCATAGTTTCATGCTTATGCTTTCTTAGATTAGCTTCATTTCCATGCTCTAGATTAACTCACATAGATTAATTAGCTTGGGTTGTAACACTTGCATATTTCCTTTCATAGTTTAGCTTGCATTCTCATTTCTAGTATAGTTACATTTGCATTCTCATTCTTGATTCTTGAGGACATTGGAACTCTTTCTCTTGTCTTCATTGAATCTCTCATTGCATGTTTTATTAGCGAGGTCATAGGCTTAATAGCTCTAGCTGAGAGCACTCTTCATATCCTTGTACTCCATGCCTAGGGAGCTCTAGGTCAATTTTCAAGGATTCCCATTCATGGATTCCCTTGGAAGCAAATGTTAGAGTAGTCATATTATAGCTAATAATTAATTTATTTAATTATTAGTCTATTATTCTCTACACTTAAGTTAGACTTAGGCATCTCATTATTCTTTAGGGTTTTCACCTTTAGGGTTTTGGTATCCTTTTATAAGGATTCCCTCTTTGTAATTCATAAGGAGATTGTATTATTTTCATCATTGTTAATAGAAGATTATTTTCTTGCAACATAGTTTTGCAGTCTCTGGCCTATTGGCCGCTATAGCTTTCTGTCTCTCTTCTTTCTTCATTCTTGTAGCAGTCTTTGCATGCAGGTGTTCTTGGGAAGATTTGATGGTTATCAAATCTAACATGGTATCAGAGCCATCTTGCTGCTGGCTGTTCGTGTTTTATTGAAGCACAGAGGGTTTCAGAAGCTTTTTTGGCTTCTTTTAGTGGTTTTGGGGGGTCTCTATTTTTGGAGGCATTTTGGGCCTAAACGGACACTTCCATTGCGTCCAGAAGGCCCAAAAACCCCAGAATCCATATAAAGCTTGTCTGATTTGGTCACCGGGGCTCTGGAGAAATTTTTTCGACCTCCTAGGGCCGTACGACATGAAATCCGAGGTGAAAAATTAAAAAAAAAACAATTTTTCATTGTTTTTTGCGTTAAAATTAACGCATACAATGATATTTGTTGGCGCCGCCACCGCGCCACCGGCGCTCCTCCACCACCAGCACCGCGGCCCGCCCCGCCACCCCTCCGCCGAGAGCGCCCACCATCAGCACCGCCGCCCGGCTCCTCCACCACCGGCACTGCGGCCCGCTCCGCCGCGTTCAAGCGGGCCCCGGCCCCCACTCCGCCGCATTCAGCAGCCCCCGCTCCGCCCGGCCCACCGCCGCTCCGCCGACTGCGCCGCCGCTTGGGCCGCCCGGCGGGTGTTTAAGCCCGCGGGCTTATCTATGCCCAGCGACGGTCCTATGGGGACCAAAGGCTCGGGGTTTAGCCCCCTGCGCGCGCCATGCGCCCAGGGGCTCCTTTTTTTTCTAGCCCCAGGGGCTTTAAATTTTCTTTGGAGCTTTTTTGACCCCTTGACGGTGTTTTCACTCTACAGGGAGCATACGGGGGTATTTTTCTGACTTCCATATATCGTCGGAAAGCTCTTTCCGAGCTCTTTTCGATGGTGGAGGTTAGAGTTTTTGGTTCCACAGTTTCAATAGTATTTTTTGCTGTTGAAGTCTGATATCTCTTTTTGCCTTCCGGGAGTCATATCTGGCTCATCCGGACTCTTTTTTCGGCAAACGAGATATCATCGGAAAGCTGATTCTGTGTACTATTCAGTGGCAGAGGTATTTCTTCCAGATTCTGCTCCAAGTTTTCACTCCTCCGAGTTATGCAGTTTATGCCCTCTGGTGGTGTGCTTGGTTCTACAGGTCTGGGGATCTCTTCTTCTGGTTTCTTAGTGCACTCTTCTTTCTGACTTCTGAGCTTGCATGCTCTTTCTGATATATCTTTGTTCTGTAAACGCACTAAGATAAAGTGCCCTCTTCTACATTTCTGGGATCTTTTTCACCTGGTTCAGTTTTAGTATTCGCACTCAGTTATAAAGTGCCATGGGGGGATTCTGATGCATTTGCCACTATAGGCGCATCCACTCTTGTCAAGTGAGCGTACCTTCCATGACATTAGCCCATGTAGACTGTGTCTATGACACCGCCCTTTATCCTGTGTGTGTGCTTCTGTTGCACTGTTGGTGTTCCTGGTTCTTCTTCTGCAGCTATTTTTGGCATCGCATTTCAGTGTTCCTGTCACCTCTCCCAGTTCAGCATTATGGGGGGGCTCACCTGTTGGTTCTATTGCTTCCTGGTTCGATTGATCAGCTCTTCAGACACTTGTCTTCTCTACTTGGTCATGCACTTCAGTGGGGGTTCCAGCAGTATCTTCTGACAGAGTTTTCAGACATGCTTCGGAGGAGCTTCTTGCTCTCTTCTTGTTCCTTTCTCTGGGACATCTTTTGCTTTATGTTTTGGGACCCATAGCTCTTTCATGCATTTTTGTTTTCATGCATCTTGTAGTCCTTAGTTGTTTAGCTTCTCCCTAAGTTACACTTAAGGGGGGGTGTTAGAGTAGTCATATTATAGCTAATAATTAATTTATTTAATTATTAGTCTATTATTCTCTACACTTAAGTTAGACTTAGGCATCTCATTATTCTTTAGGGTTTTCACCTTTAGGGTTTTGGTATCCTTTTATAAGGATTCCCTCTTTGTAATTCATAAGGAGATTGTATTATTTTCATCATTGTTAATAGAAGATTATTTTCTTGCAACATGGTTTTGCAGTCTCTGGCCTATTGGCCGCCATAGCTTTCTGTCTCTCTTCTGTCTTCATTCTTGTAGCAGTCTTTGCATGCAGGTGTTCTTGGGAAGATTTGATGGTTATCAAATCTAACAGCAAAGGCTTAGAGAAGTGCACCACTTGAGTGTGTACATTTTTGGCGCCCACCATGGGGTAGAGAAGTTTCATTTTGTCCATCTTTACATGCATTTCCATCATTTATTTTCATCATTTTTAGCTTGCTATTTTTGGTTCTCTATTTTTTAACAGATTATCATACAACAATTTGTCAATATCATGGGATACTTCTTTCTATAGCTGAGTGATACTTTTGTAGTAAAAATATCATGTGGCTTTACAAGTTTTGTCGCTTGATCATAAATTTTTTTGTCACTTGAGTACAGTGAGAAGTGTCACCTTGGAAGAAAATATCGCACCAATATACTGTTCAGTATTGTATGATTCTTCTGGTGACTGAACTGTCACCCAGGCTTGGCAGTGACTATTTTGATAATCTCTTTGCAAAGTTTGGTTTGATTGTTTCAGTTTTCTAGTTTGCTATAGCTAAACAGTGATTTATTTGTAGATTATATTGTTTTATTATGCTAACTCTTTGTGGGGCTAACAAGTTGTGCTTGTAGGTACCTCCATTATTTGAAATTTTTTTTGCTAAAAGATTGCTTGTCAAAGCTCCAAAGGCAAAAGGGCTACTAATTATGTTTTGCAGGGCTACCCAACACCTAAAAATAAACAAGTTCTTTTTTATTTACTTTCCTTTTAAGTGTGGCAAATACTAGTTGTTTCATTTATTAGGTACTTAAGATCTTATTGTAGGAATTCTTGGATGGTAGGAGAAGTATACTCTTCACCCTTGTAGTGAACCAAAAAATCTTGACTCATCTTTGGATTTTGAAAGCAAGAGGGTAAATGAACTTTTCTTGGTGTGTTTGGGAGATATTCTTGAGATAGGGGAGTATGCTCTTCACCCTTGTGGTGAACTAAAAACCTTGAACCTCAAAGATTGATCCACTCTTTGTGTAGTTTAGAATCCTTTAGTGGGCCTGCTCTTGAGCAATCAAGAGGAACGATCCATGTGGGGACAAGCCTTTTGCTAGCTATTCCAACCCACTATAAACTCAAGGCTACCAAGGACACAAAACCTTGGTAGACGTAGTACTTTTCTTCTCTTAATGTGAGTAGTTGTGGGATTGTGACCACGAGGAAAATGTTGAGCAAGAATGCTTAAGGTACTCTTGTAGCTATCAGGTCCGTTACTTGCCACAAGGTAAGGAGTCCCTTTAGGGAGCAAGGGGAGTATTATGAACAAAATCCCTAATTATGAACCATAGATAGAAGCTACCTTATTTTTCCGCTTGGCTTCTTGGTGCAAGGATTGATCCAAGTGGAATAACCCAGATCACCCCAAGACTACTCACCATCTCTGTTCCTTTGGTTGTGTCATTAGCACTTCCATGACAAAGCCAACATCTATTGTGGGTAACCACTTTGTGTGAGGCAATGGGACATCAAGTGTGGGCCAAGTTGCTAAGTATTGAGCCTTTGTCCTTTTAGGCTAGCAAGTGCTTGAAGTGTTCTCGCTGTGATATACCAGTGCAAATGTTCTTGAACATGAAAACATCATGGTAGTACTCATAGATTTTTTACTTTGATATCACAATTGCTTGTCTTGGAAACATTGCTTTTGCTCTTGCACAAGTGTTTGAAGACATGTTCTATCACCTACTATTTGCAAACCTGCTTGAATATTGTTGTTAATGTGTTTGGAGTTGAAAAAGGAAACCATCAGATTGCAAAATTGACAAAATTACCTTCAAAAATAGAAATTTGAACACTCACTGGTCAAAGAGTCGTACAACACTAAAATCATATCACACATTGTTCCAACATTTATCATATGATACTTCATTCCTAGTTTTTTATTGCTCTACTTGCCTGGATTCTATCGCATAGGCTGCCTAGAAAGTATCACTTGGTCTCTATCAGAAGTATAGCCTGGTAAACTTTTATTGCCCTGTTTGCCTAGAAATTATCACCCAAAATTTTTTTTTTGTCTCACTACTACCAAATTTGCAACTCAATTTATTGAGTGTCCTTTCCTATTCTTACCTGAACCTAGTATGTTATGTGCATGTTTAAGTCTATTCTAGACTAAGAAAATGAGTTAAAACTATTGGATTTGAGTCTCTCAAACGCTACCTTTGATCACTTATCACATTACAGTTACCTCTATAGCTTCTGGCTAATTAAGCTTCTTGCTCATATCTCAATTTGAGTCAATTGATTGCTGTAAGTTCTTGAGCACTCTTGACCAACCATCTCTATCATTCTATATTGACAAGTGATCTCTTATGGCTTTGTTCTATCTCAATATCTAAAATTTTTTAGTTCATTCTATTAGTCAACCAACATTCCTTTTTCATGCCGGTTAGAACTCGATCTCAATACAAGCAAGGGATTCACCCTCCATTCAACTATATGTGGTTACCCTCACCTACAAGATGCTCACAAGTGCCCATTAGTAATGATAGTTCTAGTCCTAACCAATCTAAAGATTCTAAGGCCACCCCTTGGTATAAATGAGGCTTCCTTTTTTTTGCATTCAAGACCTCCAAAAGCACAAATAGTGTCTCACTCACTTTGACTAAACAAGAAAAATTCTTTCACTTGCAAGAACACTTTGAGCATAAGGAAAACCAAGCGTGTTTAGACAAAATGGATGCTACTAGACGCATGGCTATGAGAGGAATGTCTCACGAGCAGCTTGAGACTAGTAATTATGAGCATAGACCACTTTTTGGGACTAATGGCAACTATGGCAACAACATGCCACCAAAATCTCCTCCCAGATAGACTTTTACTACTCCTTCACCTCCTAGATGTCCTCCCTCTCAGCATGAGGAAGAAACCAATGAGGAGATTTCTAGTGAAGGACTTATGAGGTTTGAACAAGATGAAGCCTCCCAATGTATGATGCTTAGGATTTTAGAGCATAATGGAGACTAATATTTCCATTACATGACTTCTACGAGATACAAGCTCCCTCCTAGCTATGATGTATGCCAAATTGTTCAAGAAAGAGTCCCAACTAAATTGGAAATCCTTAGAGATGAATTGCAACAGAAAAATCAATGTCTTGCTTAACTTACCATAGAAAAGGAGTCTCGAAAGGTCTCTTTTGTGGAGTCTCTATGTGCTCTTCCTTTTGATAGATGTCTATACATGGTCCCGTTTCCTAGGGATATTGAGGTTCCCAAATACAAGTATGATGGAAACAGTGATCCCCATGACCATGTGCATCACTTTTATGCTCTTAGCATGGAATTCCTTCATGAAGACACATTTCTTCTATGATTGTTCCCTATAATTTTAAGAGGAAAAGCTCTTGAATGGTTTGAAAAGTTGACACCACCTCTTAAGACTTTTGATGAGTTGGCTAGGTGCTTCACCCAACATTATTCATACAACATCCAACAACCTATCACCATGATAGATCTCATCACTCTAAAGAAAAATCAAGGTGAGCCTTTTGCCACTTATTTACAATGTTGGAGGTCATTGTATTCTCAATATCCTTGTCAGCTACCTGAAAGGGAAAAGATTGATATTTTTGTCAACACTCTTGTGCTAGTTTATATTATGATCTAAGGAAACAATTTTTCTCCTCTTTCAATGACATGGTTGAAAGTGCATATCAAATTGAGGATGTGGCCATAAGAAAGGGTGATATTGTTATCAACAAAGATACTTGAGGCAATGGCAAGGACAAGAACAAACCTTGGAATAGAAATAAGTATGTTGTTAATGATGGGGTTGTGGATGTCCTAGAAGCCAAAGAACTAGCTTTCAACTTCTCTAATGCTATTTACACAACAAAAAAACAAGAGGCTGCCAACACTCATCGTGCTCCTAACCCTCAATATGCAAACAAGCCAAAGAAACAAACCCATCGATGAGTCTACACCAAATTGGCTGAACCATATGACGTGATTCTTAAGACTTTGGTTGCCAACAAGTATCTTATGCTTCCTAATAATTCTCATCCCTATGATCCACTGGTTAAGCTTGATTGGTGGAGAGATGATCATTTTTGCAACTATCATAGGAATAAGGGACACAAGATAGATAATTGTTTTAAGCTTAAGGATGCTATTCAAGATCTTATTGATGGAAGCACAGTTCTCACATATGGCTTAGTAAAAAAATTTGATCACAAGGCTTTCAAGACTCCTCTACCTGAGTATGAGAAAGCAGAATCCTCTCAAGCACATAAGAAAAATCATGATGCCAAGATCAACTATACATATACTCCTAATTCACCTGTGATCAACATGGTAGAACCCGTTGAGAGTATTCTTATGATGAGGTCTCAAGATGATAATAATGCTAATTATGTTATGCCAATGTTGGTCTTGCAAACACTAGATAATTCATCTTCCTGGAGTGAGACACTAAATGCTATTACCAAGGGGCAAGCCAAAATTGTCCTTAAGACTACGCATGATGTCAAATAAGTGGCTCCTTCCAAACAAGTGGCTCCTTCAACCCTATCTAGATATGACCTTGTGCATCAATTACAATGAAAACCTACTCAAATATCCATTTTTGAGTTGCTTTAGTTATCTCATTTGCACAAAGAGATCCTTGAAAAGGCACTTCATACAATAAATGTTCCCAATGATATTGATCCAAATTGGTTCTAGGCCATGGTCAATCACATCTTGTCTCCCCACTACCTATCCTTTTTTATAGAAGATGACACATCTCTTAGTCACCCTCATAATCTAGCTTTACACATTGAAGTTCTAGTCTACCATACCTGAGTTTGCTGAGTCCTGATAGACAATGGTGTGGGGTTAAATATTGTCTCCTTCCATGTAGTTCAATAGTTGGGATTGTCTGAATTGGCCATAGACCCTAGACAAAAGATTACTATAAAAGCATACGATGAAGTGGAGAGATCTTCCAAAGGTCTTGTTGTGCTGCCTGTTCAAGTGGGCCCTATCACAAAAGATGTTGTGTTCCAAGTATTGGACATCCCACTCACATATAACATTCTTCTAGGTCATCCTTGGATCCATGACATGAAAGCTGTCCCTACCACTTACCATCAGTGTGTCAAGTTTCCACACAATGGAGCTGAGATTGTGATTCCTAGAGACAATGCTATAGCAATCAATACTCTAACTGCTGCTGAGACATCTGCCCCTCACAAAAACCTTCTCCTGATCATAATGTGTCCCTTGTTGCTACTAAGAAAAAATTAAAAATGATGAGTGTTGGTATGGGCAAATATACGTTGGACTCTATTGTTGCTATGCCTACTTCTCCTAAATCATATGGGAGACCTTCTGACAAGACAAAGCCTTCCACTTCTACCATGACAGTTTTTGGTACCTTTGTTCAACCGTCTGTACTCCTAGAGGCCAAAAAAGAAGAACAAGCTATTAGGGAGTGGATCTATAGGGAGGAAGAAAATAGTACAATAGTTGCCACTCCTATTTCTCCTAAGCACTATGGTAAAGGCTATACATTTTTGCAACAAATGGGCTATCAAGATCAAGGACCTTTAAATAACAATGGACACACTCTAGTTGAACCTTTGAGTCATACTAATGGCCGACCCTTTAAAGATACTACTGGTCTAGGATATGGTGTTGAAGATGATATTCCTTCATATTCTAGAGCTATTCCCGTGCTTAGTGACTCAGATACAGATATGGAAGAATCACCACTATGCACTATGGCTCAAATAAGAGACTATCTTCCTTCTACTTCACTTCTTTGGGGAGAAGAATACATACCTACTGACGATAGAGCCAAAGCCTCTACATCTAGAAACTTTGTACCTAATGAGACATTAAGCTTTGATAGATAGCATAGAAATATTGCATGGTTACTAAAAAGAGGAGATCTCATGCATAATGACATGGGTGCCTCTACTTCTCGGTGTCCTAAGACTTCTTGGTGCAAACATCCCAGTAGAAGTTCCACAACTAATTCTAATGAATATGAATGAGATACTCTCTCAGATGGATCTTCCACAATGGATATGGAAGTTGATGTGATTCATACCTATAGTGACCAACCCGACGTAGTTGATGAGGCTCGCATAGGGTCTGACGAGTTCACTCCACGTATTGCTTTAGTGGACCACATTGGTCCTTCTATGACAACTTTAGATCTCGATACTTTTGGAGCCTACCCTATGGGCTCAACTTCTCTTGTCACTAGAAATGATACCCACCACATCAATAACCTTGAACTAGTCATTTTGCTCTCCCTCATGCATTCAAATCTCATCAATTGGTCCACCCAAGATCAAAGACCTATATTGCCTTCCTTTCAAAATGATTATGAGATCGCCTGCTACCTCAATGCCATTGAACCTATTACCTCTTCCACTAGTGAACCAACAACAAACATGACTGAATCAGATATCAAGTACCTTAGTCATAAAATTAAAAGAAAAAAGAAATGGTCAGATGGTGAAAACCACATTGTGGTAGTATCTGAACCTCAAAATAGTAAAAATAAAGATGTATCTAAGGGTGAAAACCTCTCTAAGGAACTTGAGGGTGAGGTACTTGGTAGTTTGCCCAGCTATTTTCAAGAAAGGTCTTTAGTTCTAATAGAGCCTACACAACCCATCAACTTAGGGACATAAGACTCTCCTAAGATCATACATGTGGCTCAGTCCCTCTGAGCTGAAGAAAAAGAGCAATTCGCTACATTCTTTCAAGAGAAAAATATTAACTTTGCATGGACATACTTAGACATGCCTGGTTTAGACACTAAGCTTATTATGCATCATCTCTCTATCACTCTAGAGGTAAAACCTATCAAACAAAAATTGGGAAAGATGCATCCCCATGTGGCATTATTGGTTAAGGATAAACATGAGAAGCTTCTAAAAGCCATTTTCATCAGAGCTATCGACTATGCTGAGTGGATTTCTAAAATTGCCCTTGTTTCCAAGCATGACAAGTCTATTCACGTATGCACTGATTTTAGAGACCTGAATAAAGCATGCCCTAAGGATGATTTTCCACTTCCAAACATTCACATTGTAGTGGATATGACAGTGGGCTATGAAATGTATTCCCTTATGGATGGCTTCTCTGGATATAACCAGATAAAGACCACCCCTAAGGACTAAGAGAAGACAATGTTCACCTCTGCATGGGGTACCTTTTGTTGGAATGTCATGCCTTTTGGGCTTAAAAATGCTAGTGCAACCTATCAAAGAGCCATGACTACCATATTTGATGATATGATGCACAAGAATATGGAAGACTATGTTGATGACATGCTTGCCAAATCACAACAATGAAATACTCATTTGCCTTATTTGAGTTTGATATTAGACTGCATGGAACGATTCCAACTCAGATTAAATCCTAAAAAATGTTCTTTTGGAGTCACTTCTGGGAAACTATTAGTGTACATTATATCAGCAAAAGGGATAGAAGTAGACCCAAAAAAGGTGCAAGCGATCATCGATATGCCACCTCCTCGAAACATCAAAGAATTAAGGGGTCTCCAAGGCCGTCTTCAATCTATGAAGTGGTTCATTTCTTAGTTAGCTGATAGAGCTCAACTATTCAATTAGAATTTGCATAAAGGAGCTACTAGTATATGGAATGAGGAGTGTTAAAAGAATCTAGACCAGGTCAAGGATTACCTAGCATGACCTTCTATTCTTATGCCACCTATTCAAGGGAAGCCTTTGATATTATACATTTCTGCTACAACAAATTCCTTAGGAGCTCTTCTTGCACAACATGATGATATGGGAAAAGAACGGGCTATTTACTATATCAATCGTGCTCTGGTTACTTATGAGCTCAATTACACTAGCATTGAAAAATCTTGTTTAGCAATGGTGTTTGCATCTCAAAAACTTAGACATTACATGCTTGCACATACTATGCAACTGGTTGCCAAAATTGATCCTTTAAAATATCTCTTTAGTAAAGTTGCGCTTACTAGATGACTTGCCAAGTGGATGTTGATTCTTTTAGAATTTGACATTCAGAATGTTGAGAGGAAAGCTATTAAAGGGCAAGTGATTTTGGATCAATTGGTTGATTTTCCCATGACTGGTAATGCTTCTCTTCAGATAGATTAACTAGATGCGTCAATCATGAATATCATAGGGCGTACATGGAAAATGTTTTTAAATGGTTCTCATACACATAATGGAGCTGGTGCTAGAATCTTATTTGGTACACCTCATGGATACACCATCCCCAAATCCTATAAACTTCTCTTTCCATGCACTAATAATATAGCTAAATACGAAGCCCTTCTAAATGGTGTTAAGCTTGCTCTTGAATGGAGGATTCCTGAGTTGCATATTTTTGGAGATTCTCAGCTTGTCATAAACCAAGTAAATGATGATTACCAAACTAAAGATGACAAGTTGATAGCTTACAAGAAGATGATAGACTCACTCAGGAAATATTTCACATCTATCATAGTCCAACAAATTTGTAGAGCTGAAAACCAGGCTATTGATGCCATGGCTACTTTGGCATCCATTTTGCAACTAGAAGAGCATGAATCACGCTTTGAGTTCTTGGTGGAAGAATTATGCTATCCTACCTACAATTCCCTTGATGACCATGTCATTTACACTATGGTCGGTCATGATTCCTCCTGTTAGATTACCATCTTTTCCTATCTCTAAGATCATATTATCCCTAAAAATCTAATGTACAACAAGAAACGCTAGCTCATCCATAATGCCTCACACTTTACCCTCATCTTTGGTGACTTGTATAAGAAGGGTCTCAATGAAACTCTCCTTAGGTGTCTAGAAATAGAGGAGTTAGAAAAAGAATTAGTTGAAGTTCGTAATGGCATATATGGATTGCACTCTAATGGTCTTGCGCTAGCTCAGAAATTGCTTAGGGCTGGTTACTATTGGCCTACTATGCAAGCTGATGCTATTCGATATGCCGAGTCCTGTAAAAAATGTCAACTACATGGGAATCTCATTCATGCTCCTAGACGTGAGCTCATTCTCTTTGTTACCTACTAGCCATTTCAGCAATGGGCCTTTGACTTGGTAGGCAAGATCCATCCTAGTTCTTCGAGTGGGCATAAGTTCATCATTACAACTACTAAATATTTTACCAAATGGGTTGAAGCTGTCCCACTGTCAGCAACTACAGGAAAACATGTTGCCCTATTTATTTTAAATCACATCATTTTCTGCTATGGTATTCCTTCTTCGATAGTCACTGATAATGGTGGTCAATTTAAAAATAAAGACCTAAAGCACTTGTGCAAAAAGTTCAAAATCAAACAACATTGGTCTTCTGTTTACTACCCTCAAGGGAATGGCCAAGCTAAGGCCTCCAGCAAGACATTACTGAAGATTCTCCATAGAATAGTGCACAAATCAGGCAAGGATTGGGATTTGTAGCTCAATCATGTGCTATGGGCTTACAAAAATTCTATTCATACTCCTACAGGTTTAACACCTTTTTCCTTGGTTTATGGATCTAAGGTTGTCTTACCATTAGAGGTTGAAATACCTTCACTAAGAGTCTCTCTCCATGGTTTGATTACTAATGAAGACCAGAGGGCCATGTGAGTACATGAGCTTAACACTTTGGAAGGACACCGCAAGGCCACTTTTTGATCACATGCACACCTATCAGAAGAGAATGTCTACTGCTTACAATAACAAAGTTCATCCTAGAGAGTTTCAAGTGGGTGAGCTAGTTCTCAGAGAAAATCCCAAAAGCTAGCAGAATAGAGAGCAGGAAGGAAAGTTTGAACCAAATTGGTTAGGACCTTATATTATTATAGTAGCATTTGGGTCTGGAGCCTATCAGCTATGTACACCTAAGGGAGAAGTTCTTACTGAGCCTATCAATGTTCTACATCTGAAAAAGTTCTATGCCTGAGGTTCTTGAGCTCTTTGTACATATTCTTTATGATCCTGAAAAAATTCAAAAAAATTCATATATGATGCTGAAAAAATCCTAAAAAGCATAAAAAGTACTGAAAAAATGAGCGTCCTTGTGAAAACATAGCAATAGGCATTTTGATGTCTCACCAAAAAAATTTAAAAATTCAAAAAAGTTGAAAAAGTGCCTTGGTGAAAACCTGGAAATAGGTGCCTTGGTAGCAAAAATACAAAAAAATTATAAAAAAGTCCTAAAAAAATCTATCAAGTGGTGAGAACTTGGAAACAAGCGTTGCTTGAGACCCTTGCACCTATGTCTATTAGTCTTGTGTGGTGCTCCTCCACTCCACTTTTCTCTTTGCCTCTCCTAGCCTGGAATTGACTCTTGTCTTAGTCTAGGGGGCATACGTTGTTCTAGCTTATCTTAGGTCTCTTTGTGCATTTTGGTTTCTTGGGCCTCTTGGTTCCAACGGTGTTTTTCAACACTCCCCAATTGTGTTTTTCAACATCACCCCAATTGTGCTTTTCAACACTACCCTAGCGTCGAGTGTTTCTCAACACTTATCAAATATCCTATCTGCAGTCTAGAAAGATGTGATACTTCTCACTGGAAAATGTGATACTCAAAGTTTGACTCTATGACCTACACACATGCACTTGACTTGCTGAGACTTGTTGGACTTTATTTCTTTGTGTGCTGTCTATGATGATTTCTTTGTTGAGTGTTCTATCGCTAATAGTTTTCGATGATGCCGAGCTAGAAGACTGGGGCATGAGGACATGTTTTGTTTTATTTCTGCCTGTGGGTATATTTTTTTGATCTTTGTTGTCATGAGCATTTATGCTTGTTCCACTTGACTCTAGGATCTAAAAGGTATCATCCTTGACTATTTTTTCCGCAAGTGCATGCTTATAGTCATCATGTGAGCATAATCTTGCTATATCAAACTTAGGGAATCTCATTGCACTAGACATCCTAACTTATATGTCTTTGGTGCCTAGGTGGGATTTCCACATTCCTATCTGATATAGATGATATTCAGATTCACATAGTTATCCTAGTGTGTATTGTATGATCTTGCGATGCTGCCAATAATGGTTGATGATGAATATTAGAGTCTAATAGCTTTGTGACCTTGCAAGTAAACCACTTTCAATAATAGCTTGCATTTTTAGGTTCATGTTAGTTATTTTTTCCTCTTGCATATGGAGAGAGCTCTCCTTTCATCTTTCCAGGACCTGTCAGTCAATTGCACTCACCTTTCGCTTCTTCCCAATCATGTCTTTCGCTTCTTGTCTTTCATATCACATCATTTTCTCTTCATTTTGGGATCAAAACCAAAATTTGAGTTCACCTTGATCGTCAAAATTTTCCCCTCCTTCTATGCAGTTGGCTGACCATTTGAGGCCTAATCCTTTGATCTTTGTTGAAGCATCTTCTTTTCTTCATCCCCCATCTCTCTCAATCTTCTAGTCTTTCATTCACTTTCATTTCTCCTTCTCTCCTCGTTGGGGCATATCTTCACTGCTTGATGGTTATGCTATCATCTTTCATCTTCAATTATGATTTCTAGTGATTTGACCATGTTGCTCTTGCTCCTACATGCCCTCTACCTGATTTCACTTTTGATCCTGAGGGGGCAGACACATCATATCCTATTGGCTATTCTTGAGAGCATATGCTTGAAAATTCCATTTTCTCTGATCGATCTATCTTTGTGTTTGACATGTTAGTTCTCATCTCGAGTTTTGATATTGTCCATCTCTTTCCTAAGTGTTCAGTACTGTTGCTACCAGGTTGATCATATAAGATTTTCTATCTCTCTGCACTTCATGCTTTAGAGTCAAACCTCTATCTATTTCCCTCTTGGCTAATCTATTTTTTGACGTAATGTGTTCCCAGATTGATCACACATTAGTCAAAGAGGGGCAAATGTTATCACCCAAAAATGGTCACCTAGACTATTAGCACCTTTTGCTAAATCATCAATTGCTTATTCTTGATCAAATCTTGGTTCTATCATTTATTTGATTATTTTCTATGGGTTAACCATCTTATCCTAAGTTTTTATTTATTAAAAGAAATTCCTTCCCCTTTTATTAAATAAAAAATCCCCCAATCTTCCTCTTATCCTAAGTTGCACAAATAAAGCATTATTCTTACTTTATAAAAAGAAGAAAAACACTTTTTGTCTCATATGGACACAAAAGTCAACTCTTATTTTCCCATTGGAGGATATTTGTGCACATAGATTGCTCCTCTTTCAAGCTCCACCCTGGATTAAATCTTTTGCCTCTTAATCTCCATGGTCCATTCATTTTCAATTCCTTTAAAAGGAGAGCTCTCTTCTCATTTTAGGATCCATCTTTTGAATACTAACCTTATGCTGCAAGATTACTTGGAGGCTTTGGAGCTTTTTGGAGACATTCTTACATCTAGTTTCCATTTCTTGCATCATAGTTTCATGCTTAGGCTTTCTTAGATTAGCTTCATTTCCATGCCCTAGATTAACTCACATAGATTAATTAGCTTGGGTTGTAACACTTGCATATTTCCTTTCATAGCTTAGCTTGCATTCTCATTTCTAGTATAGTTACATTTTCATTCTCATTCTTGATTCTTGAGGACATTGGCATTATTGCTCTTGTCTTCATTGAATCTCCCACTGCATGGTTTATTAGCAAGGTCATAGGCTTAATAGCTCTAGCTGAGAGCATTCTTCATATCCTTGCACTCCATGCCTAGGAAGCTCTGGGTCAATTTTCAAGGATTCCCATTCATGGATTCCCTTGGAAGAAAAGGCTTAGAGAATTGCACCACTTGAGTGTGTACACTAGGATCCTCAGTTCATCAGTGGAGATGGCAACATGTTCTATTTCCATGATAAGAAAGATGAGAACTTCTATTTGGTGTCAGACTTGGAGCTCCACATCAATGCTCATTTCATCGGCAAGAGAGGGGAGGGAATGGGAAGAGACTTCATGTGGGTGCAGTCCATTGGATTCCTCTTCCTTGGAGCCAACAAAGTGTGCACCTAGGATGATTCCCTTGACCACCTCACCATTTCCTTGGATGACAATTCCATCCAACTTCCTAACTAGGAGGGGGGCACTACCACTCTTCCCCTCTCTTCCTCCAACCTCACCATCCTTCAATCTAGGAAAACTAATGCCATTACCATCAAAGTGGAGAAAAAATTTATGATTACAACCCATGTTGTGCCCATCACTCCTAAGGAGTGTTGAATCCACAACTACAGAATCACGACCTTGCATGGCAGAGAGGAGTTTGTCTACTGAAGTTGGGTTTTCAGAAAAGTGCCTCACTAGGTACATTTCCAATAATTTATTAGATGTTTCCATAGAAGTTATTCTATGCTGAAGTTGGGTTTTCAGTTTCATTCAATTGTCTTGCATGCATATGACATGCTAGACAACATCGATCACTTTAACCAAGGTGAATGCCTTTCATATATATGAACCCCTTTGGGATAATAACCTAACAATTTTTTTTTAAAATAAACACCTATAAAACATATAAGTAAAAAAAAATCCACTTCACATATATTCGGAGTACAAATTGCATACTGAGTTGCAATTACTAGTTTATTTTTATTTATAACTGAGATTTATAGATTACATTACCATATGTACTATGTCATATGAGGTAGGCATTTTGTTAAAATTTTGAAAAAAAAAGGAATTATACTTGTATACTAAATCATATTTTATTAATGTACTATGTAACATCTCATAGTTTATTGTTTTTCAGAATTAAAGAATATATTTCACTTAATAGTAAATAATAATCATCAGTACTAACAACATTATCTATTAATACAATTTATAAAAAAATTATAGTTTAATTTTATAGCTATTTGAACACCCTCAATTCCTATTAATAAATAAAAAATCAACTATTATAAATAAATTAAAAAGAGAAAAATGGATTTTCAGATGGAGGGAGGGATGTAAAGAAAGCACTCTTATGGACACACTGTTGATGAGCATGCAAAAAATCACATTTGGAGAAGTTGTCTAATTGACTAGTATTGGCACCTCTACTGATAAGGTCCCATGCCAATGTGTCATACCCTAGTTTAACCGCGCTAAGTAACAAGTCACTTGAGCTTCCCTCTTTGTTGTTTTCATTTTCTCTGATTTCATTGAGAAAATGATAGGGAAATCAATGTACTGTTGAGGAGGATTCTGCACTTTTCTCTACTATGGAAAAACTAAAAAATCTGTGTATTCTCCCTTACCCAAAATGTTGGGTTAAGGTGATTTAAATAATTTACAAAGAGTGGAAACATCAACAGTGGAAAACACAACCTATAGAAAATAGAAATAGCTAAAATAGAGTTTCTAAAGAAGACTCTTTCTATCTATGAGGAGATCATCTAGATAATTTGGAATTTCCATGATCAGTGATCTATGTTTCTATATACCCCCGCAAGTTGAGCATGGGTGCTTGTACGGTCAACTTTTCCTAAAGTAATGCAAATCGAGTAGATCTCAAATCCTTAGTGAAGACATCTGCAACCTGATCTTTTGTAGAGATGAATCAAACATCAAGACCTTTGTTAGCAACTTTCTCACAAATGAAATGATAATAAATCTCAATGTACTTAGTTTGTGCATGAAAGACTAGATTAGCTGAGAGATACGTAGCACCAAGATTGTCACACTATAGAATAGGGGGAGCAGTGGGAGAATATAAAAGTTTAGAGAGGAGGGATTGAATCCAAATTAGCTTAGTAGTGGCTATGGAGATTCCTCTATATTTAGCTTCAGTACTAGACCTTGAGACGGTATTTTGTTTTCGAGTGCTTGATGAAATCAGGTTGGGGCCAAGGAAGATGCAGTAACCGCTAGTAGAACAATGGTCATCAAGGCAGCTAGCCCAATCTGGGTTAGAAAAGACATTAAGATTGAGAGGGCTAGACTTGCTGAGTTGCAATCCATAAGAGATAGTCCCCTTTAGGTACCGTAGGATATGCTTGACAACATTCCAATGATCATCAGTGGGCTGCTGCATAAACTGACATACCTTGTTAATGACAAAAGCAATATTTGGTCTCATAAGGGTGAGATAATTGTAGACACCGAAAAATCCTTTAGAAAATAAATTATTTTTGTTTTCTGAAAATCCTTGATGACATCATCATTTATTAATTAATTATTTATTTAATTAATTAATTTATTTTTATGGCATTAAATCCCTTTCTCTTAATTAAAAATTTTTAATTAAGGAATCTAGCCTAAAAATGTCATTTGGACATTATCCCTAATTTATTAATTATTTAATTAATAAATTGACCAAAAAACTTCAAAAATAAATTAATTTATTTTTAATTTATTTTTTATCCCAAACTTGGCCAATTTCCTTAAGACCACTAACCTCTTCCAAAATCTTCTAATCCCTTCTTAATTTCGATTAAAAGGCTAATCCCATCTTTTCTAACCCTAATCCCAAGGTTAAATATTTAATTAAGGTTAAATATTTAATTTTCATATTTATTGAAAATATTTTAATAAATATTCCTAAAACTTAAGCTTTTGGAATGAATAACTTTTATTCCATGAAACTAAGGAGAAATCTAGACTCTTCTAGAATCTTCTCAAATCCACCCTCTTCACCCATCCTAATCTTTTTTTTGTCCTAATCTAATCTTAATCCTACCCTTAAACCTTTGTGCAATCCTAACCAAGCTTAAGACTTTCCTAAACCAAAGCAAAGTCTTTCCTTCCAAATATCTCAACCACAAAGCATTTATTGCTTCCCCAAAGTCTTCAAAGCCTCTTAAAGCCCATTCATTGCTCTTACAAGCATTTATTTGGAGAGTTATGAGCTTGGAGCCCCCTTTGTTGACTCCTCTTTGCCCTTCCCTTCATCCACTCACCTTGTGACATGTGTCACCTCCTGATTGGCTGAGAACTAGCACAATCCATGTGCTTCCCTTTGAGTGAATCTTGGCCTCTCTTAAGGATTTCAATCCTGGCCATTCATTCCTCCTACCCCAAGCCTTTAGAAATCCTATAAATACCCTCACTTCCTAAGGCAAATTATCTCTCAACTCTCAAACTCAATAGCAAAATTATAATGTCATTTTCATTCTAGCATAAGCATAAGTTCATCATTTTAGATCATTTTTAAGTTTAAATCACATCTAAATTAGCTTAAATGGATTAACATAGATTCATTTCTTGTTTTAATCTTAGTTCATCATTTATCTTTGCATATTTGTGTGTTCTTGAGGCCTTTGAGGCAAAATAGGTTCCTCATACCTATTTTGTGTCATTTTGGGTCTTCTTGATCCTCAAATCATCCATCTTACATGCTCCAAGTGCTTGAGTTTGCACACCCACATCCATTTATATCCAAGCATATCAAACGGTGCATGGGCGCATCTGTTTTAGGCTTAAACTGAGGTGGCTTTGATTTTAGTTTGTTTACCATTAAATTTGATTTGATTATATGCTGTGACGTTTTCTTGTCTTTGGCCTTCAAAATAGGTTTAGGTGCACTCTCAAATCCTAGTCTACATTCTGGCACGCCCGGTGGGACTCAAACCACAATCATTTTGATGAAATTATACTTTATATACTTGTATTTTGCAGGAAATAAAGAAATGTCGCCTTCATGAAAAGAAATGACGCCTACAGCAATTAAATGTCGCCTTCAAACAAAGAAATGTCACCTTCAACAAAAGAAATGTCGCCTACAAACAATCCAGTCACGCCTTCATGCAATTAAATCACGCCTTTGAGAAAAGAAATGACGCCTATAAGCTCTATTTTCACACCTGCATAACTGAGATTTTCCTGTGATCGACAACTTCTGTTACGTCCCAGAATTCTTCTTCTATCGCCTGCAAGTAAAGAAATCACGCCTGTAACGAAAGAAATTACGCTTGAGGTTTTTTATCTATCGCCTTTTGGGGTACAGAATGTCGCCTGTAAGAATCAAATGTCGCTTCTGCACTTTCCAGCGTCGCCTATAAGCTGGACAGTGTCGCTTTTTTGTTTTTCCTTGGGACTGGTTTTTCACTTCTTTTATTACAGCAAAGGTCAAACTCAATCTTGAATGAAACTTAAGGAAATGAACTTAGGTCCTAGAGTGTCATTGTCAATTTGAAAATCAAACCAAATGTCAAATGCACTAAAAGAAACAAACAACTCTATTCCCTATCTTGTTTCAAATTCCAAAGCAAGCAAACAAATTCAATCTTGAGTGATCTAAGGGACAAAACAAAGCTTTTTCAAAGTTCTTTAATCAACTCGCTAATCAAATCTTGAATGCACAAAAGGAAAGAACTTGCAAACGTTCAATTTATTTACATTTTGAGGAAAAGAACAAATCAAAATCTAATCACGAGTGTCTTTATTTCAAAGTTCAAACATCACTTAATCAAAATTGGGAAAATGAACAAAATCTGCTTGATGTGCATATAGGAATTTTTCAATTCTTGCATAATCCTTGTTAGAGTAAGCAACGTGGAACATTTGAACTTGGACAAGTTCACCTGTTCTACTTTTAGCGAGGCCTGTCCAAGGAGAAGTGCTTCCTCCTCGGAGAACGACCTCAAACCGGTATCCCCCCCGGCCGGTATACAAATAAGTGAATACCAAAAGAATCACTTACATCTCCTAATCACTGGGCGTTCGTGCCAAACACGTGTCTGGGGATGGTAAACATTCCTCTCCCCCAACATAATTGGCAAGGCTCTTAAGTGAGTCACGGATGATCAGCATAACTGGGTATGGAGACACCACGGGACTATTAAAAACCTGATAAAATAGAGGCTACCCTATCTACATCCGAAAGTATCAAAATCCTTGTGCAAGGACCGATTCCAAGGGGTTTACCAAGTCGCCTCAAGATTACTCACCATTTGTATTCCCTTCTGGGGGATACCAAGCTGTGGGCAAGCGATTTTGATACTCACCTTCCTTAGGTAGATCTGTTTGAAGTGCTTGAAAGTCAAAGACTCTATGAAAACACTTGTTGAAACATACACTTTCAAAGCTTTGTCAGAGTCAGTTGCCTTTGTTTGTATCCCGCAGGGTTGTTTTGTCCCTTGCGGAGATTGTTTTGACTTTAACCTTTGCCATTGGAAACCTTTGCCTCAAAATCAGAAACCTCTTTTCCAAGTGATGCCCAGCAAGAACAAACATCCTAAAGCAAAGTTGCCCAAATCACAAGCCTATCA
The DNA here is from genome assembly GCA_027943335.1 of Chamaecyparis obtusa. Classification (NCBI taxonomy): domain Eukaryota; kingdom Viridiplantae; phylum Streptophyta; class Pinopsida; order Cupressales; family Cupressaceae; genus Chamaecyparis; species Chamaecyparis obtusa. The sequence goes on along the minus strand of BSBK01014727.1, from coordinate 15,689 downwards.
AGAGCGAAAAGTTATCAAGAAGAACACCAAGACCTATCAATCCATTATCCAAGCAACCCAAGCAGAGGAGAAGTCCCAAACCAGACTTGAGAACATTGCCCATAACGCCCGCATCAAACAGTTCACCTTTCGTTTCCGAGTTAACCATCACTTTGTCAACCTCGAGCCAGAAGATTAGCCAAATCCTTGTTCATGTCTTGTTCCATCTTCAGATCTTGAAATCTTGTCTCAAACAGCCTTGCATCTTAGTTTCATCCTAGTTTCACCCTTTGCATCAGCATCAAAACCTTAGTTGCATTTCAAAATATCATAAAGTTGCATATGCATTCATCTTCCTACCAGCATTCTAGAATCAAACCTTGTCATCTGCATTGTCCCTTTAGATAGAGCATTGTCCCTTCACCCTTCAATACCTTTTCCACCAGCATCTCCCCATCAGCTTTCCATATCTTTCCAGCAGATCCATCATCTTTTGCTCCAAATCCAGAGATCCACCAACACTTAGTGTTCTACCTTTTGAGTTGTTCCTATCCTATATCCAAGATCAGAGACCATCATCCTCTTTTTGGCACAACATGTTGTCATAAAGAAATCAAACCTTGTCCTTGCATAGCCATCATCTCGAGCAAGAGATTGGAGTGTATTGATAAGAAACTTGTTGACCGAAGATCATCAGTCTATCTTAGGTTGACCCCATCATATCTCTGATCTTCCATTTGGGAAAAATAGCAGCTCATTTGTTGACCACTCAGTAATTTTTCACCAGCTTTCCACCAGCAACCTATCTTTCCTCCACCATCTTGATCCATATCAATTCCATCCAGCTTCCATCATCGCCATCTTGATCCCTGTCTTTGCATTTGCATCTTAGAAGTCATCATCTTTAGAAGTTCATCAACTTTGCATCCATCAACATCTTTTAGCCAAACATCTTGCATACATTTAGCACTTGCATCTCCATGCCTGTTGAGACCAGATCTCGAAAAAGAAGAAGCATGAATCCTTATCCACCAACAACCTCATCTGATCCCAACCTTTTCACCAACACCATGATGACCTACAATCCCCAGATCCAAGCCAGTAACCCATGTGAAGACCCAAACATCCCTTCATCCCCCTTGGCAAACCAAGCATTTACAAATCCTCTAGAAAGCCCACCAGCGACCAATGCCCTTGTACCACAACATCAGCAAAGCACATTTGTTCACTACCTGCCAGAAAGTACCTCCATCCCACCATCTCTCTATCCACGCATCCCCATCAAAACTATCCAAGTTCCAGCACAAGCATATTCTCCATTTATCCAATCATTCCCTGATCCTATCATGCAAACATCCCAAGAGCTTTCCACCATTCCCCTTTTCTTGCAAGGAAGCCTCGCCAGTCCCGCAACACAAGCTGCAGCGCCATCCGCTCCATCTCCTACCCCTTTTGCTTCATCATCTGCTATGGCTGCCCAAACCCAAATCCAAACCCAAAGTCAGCTTCCACCTCTCACACAAGCTTTTACACCGCCACCATCTGCAAGTCAAGCAACGCCTTTCACCATCAAAGGAGCACCGTCACCCTTCACCCCCCAAGCACCCGTACCTTCTTCTTTGGGGTTAGCACAATCGCTCCCCATTCCAACCTCATCTTTCTCTTAGGTGTTTCCTTCATTTTCCTCCTCACAAGCATCCGCTCAACCACAACCTCAACAAGCTCCTTTCTCTCAACCATCATTCATATCCCAACCTCCCGTTGCTCCTACCATTCCATCATCTGCTACAGTGCACCCTAACACAAGCTCTCAGTGGGGCCTTACTCAAGAAGAAATGAAGGCATGGGGGATCCCATCTCAGTCCCCTACATCTATGGTTGCAAATCAACAAAAAGCAACACAGCAGCAACTACCCCAAACACCGCCAGCTTCAAGTTATTCGTCCCAAATCCCAAATACCTTCTAGCAAGTTCCACCACATCAACAGCCAACTTTCCCCAGCTATCTTACCCCATCACCCTTTGCTTCTAGCTTTCCCACATCTGTTCCACCTCTAAGTAACGCAGGCATGCACCCAGCTTATATCAGCCAAACGCAAAGCCAACCTCAGCAACTACCACCATCATACCTGCAAGCAGCATCATTCCAACAGCCTCCCCCACAGCAACCACATGTCCCCTTTCAGCAAACACCCATCATTCCTCAACAACAGCAAGTCCCTTGCTATCAGCCCCAGCAACAAATCCCTATCATCCCCCAGCAACAACAAGTTCCCACCCATCAGTTACAACAGCAAGTTCTTAATGTGCAGTATCAGCAAGCAGTCCCACAACAACCGCCAGTTCAACAACAGCAAGCAGCCCAACAACATCAAGCGATTCCATATCATTTACCACAATATCCCCCTATGTCACTCCAGCAATATCCCCAGCAACCATTACCCCAAAATCAATTCCAACCCATTTATCCACAGCAAGCACCATATCCAGTTCCACAGCTTCCATCACAAGCAGAAGTCCTAGTTTCCTCGCCACTCAATGATGAGTGGGAAGCAATGAAAAATGCTCTAAAGGAGCTACAAAGTGGAACAGAGAATAAAACATACAAGTTCGAAGAGGTGTGCTCATATCCCTTCGATCGGTCCATAGCAACTATCCCTTTCCCCAAGCATTTTGAGATGCCCAAGTTTGACAAGTATCGGGGGAAAGGAGATCCAGTAAACCATGTCAAAGAGTTCTACATGGCATGCCAAGAAGTGGCTTACAGTGATAACTATCTCCTGCGCCTGTTTCCCAAAAGCTTGGGAGGAACTGCTGTTGAGTAGTTTTACAAAATACCACATGGGACAATAAAAACCTTTGCTGAACTCTTTGAGAAGTTCATCACACACTATGCCCATAATGTGGAGAATGAGTTGTCCTTGCTATACCTATGCAACTCAAAGCAAAAAGACAGAGAAAGCCTTGCAGAATACTTGCAAAGATGGCAGAATCTTACAACCAGGTTATCATATCAGCCGCCAGAGAAGCATCTAACAAAGATCTTCATTGATAACCTGCATCCAAAGCTATCCCATCACATGCGAATGAACTGTCTCCAGACATACCAAGACATCAAGAGCAAAGGCATAGGCATCGAGAAAGATCTCCTAGAAGAAGGCACTATTCGTCACTTCAAGGATGATTCCAAAAATAAACCCAACAATGATAAATCCTGTTACTGGAATCGTAACAAGAATGTTGTTACAGATGGAGCCACTGACACTAAGAATGTACAATTTGTTGTGGCTAGTCCTACACCAGCTCAAACATACCAACCGCCACAAGCGCCCATCTATCAACAACCACTAGCTCCTGCATATCAAGCACCTATTTATCAGCAGCCTCCTCAAGCTCATCAACCACCTGTGCAATAGTATCAGCAACAATACCAACAGCAACAGCCAGCACGTCAAGGCAATCCTGTTAACACAGTTAACGTTGCCCCAAGGCAGAACAAACCCAACAATCAGAACAATCTAAAGAGGACTTTCACACCTTTGGGTGAGCCTCTGGATCAGATCTTTTATCAGCTAGCCAAGGCAAATATGATCACATATCTTCCCATCCCACAAAAGGATGACAATGCACCAAAGTCTGATTGGTATAAAGAAAATGAATACTGTGATTACCATCGTGTGAAGGGGCACACAACATTGAAGTGCATGCGGCTTAAGAACTACATCCAGGATCTTATTGATCGCAAGGAAATCCAGGTTGATGCACCAGCTCAAGCTTCACCCAACACCGGTTTGCAAATATATCAAAATATGTTCCCTCAACCCGATACCGGGAAGAATCAAGCCAACGCCAATCAGCCCCAAAATCATGGCAAAGGCAAGCAAGAAGATCACACAGCGGCCTACATCAACTATGACAAGTATGTCGGATGCATAACTCAAGTTGAGCCCATCCAAGATGAGCCCACCATCAATACCATCCACGTCAGAGGGCCGGATCGACAATGTGCTGCAACTACCCGCAGTGGTAGGATAACTGTTGCCGGTGCTCCTCCGAGATCAGCTGCTCCTCCAAGGCCAACATCTACTACATCCACAGCACAGTCTAACACAAGGCCAGCATCAAATGCACGCGCAACACAGCATAATGCACCAAGAGTACAATACAATATCATAGAGCATCTTGGGAACATGCCAGCCCAAATATCTATCTTGGATTTGCTCCGCACATCACCCATCCATCAGGAGATCCTGGACAAAGCTCTAAAAGAAGGTCATGTCCCCACGAACATTAACACAACTCAGTTTGAAACTCTTGTGGGACACCTATCAGCAGCATGTGCCTTGTCCTTCAAAGAATCTGATATACCAGATGTCACTCCTGACCATACTCTCCCTCTCCGCATTGCTGTCATGGTCAGAGATTTCGCCATCAAATGAGTTCTAGTGGATAATGGCTCAGCCCTCAACTTGTGCACATTAAAATTCATCAAGAAGATCGGATTCACAGAGGCCGACATACAACATGAACAAATCACTATCAAAGCATATGATAACTTGGAGCGTACCTCTGAAGGTACTATGACTTTGCCTATCCAGCTAGGCCCAGCAACGCAAGATACTCTCTACCACGTTGTTGATCTTGACCTACCGTTCAATATCCTCCTCGGTCATCCATGGATCCATTCTATTAAGGCCGTACCATCTACTTACCATCAGTGCATCAATTTTCCACATCAAGGCACTGAGGTTACCATCCACGCTGACCCTAACCCCTTCGCATACTGCCTTGCGATGGAAGCATCTTTCCCTCATTCTACTCATTGTCCTGGAACCGATATTGGTACTTCTATTGCTAGCTCATCCTGATCCCATCGCGATCTAGAGACCATCCTCTCTTCCACCTTATCATCCGTCAAGATCAACAACCAGGGTTGTGGCGAATACAGCCTCAGTGATGCATTTTCTGTAGGAGCTCTTCCACGTGATCCACATAGTCAAGGGCACCCAAGTTGTCAAAACAAGCCTGTTGAAGAACATTATAAGCTCAAGCAAATCGGAAACATGACTTTTGAGTCTCATGGTACCATCAACAGCAAAGAAATGGATCCAGATATTAACAAATGGTTATACAAAGATCCCCCATCATGTGACACCCAACTTCTTGAGTACTTCAAAGAGAAATACCCAATCCCCTACAAAAATGTCACAGAACATTATAACTATCAAGGTGGTGGTCTAGGACCACAAGAGGATGGAAATTTGTTTCCTATCGTACCATCCCAAAATCTAGAACAGCAAGGACTTGGCTTTAATACCTCTCACCTGCTTGAACAAGAGCCCAATACCACAACTGCGGGCACTAACATGACCAACGTGAACTTTTCGAATAGCCAGGATGACCTCGTGAAAATTGAAGACATCCCCGAAGAGAAAGACATCCGATCCTACGATGATATCTTTGCCGACAACACCCTCCTGGGGACTTTTGTTCTCCAACAACTCTCCATTAACCTCATAGATCTTCCCCTCACAAACCCCGACCTCATAGATTGGGACCAACCAAGCATCGCACACATCGATGAGTTCCAAAGCGCACAAGCACTCCTAGAATTCATGGGGGCATCAGGTCCAACAAGCAATCAGGATCCAACATCAACCTCTGTCTATCAGCTTCACCCAGAAGGATATTTTGGGGAAGAGGCAAGCTTTAGTCGCAAAAATGAAATAGCAAGAGAACATCATGAGTCTTTATGTGAAAACCCCCTTGGGGCACATTCTGATTCCAAAATAGTAAAAACAAAGGGCGTATCTTCTAGCGAAAACCTGGCAATTCAGGCGCTAGAAGATGAAGCCTTGCCTCTTCCCCCCATCCAAGATTATAGACCAGAGCAGCCACCGATCATCATAGAGGAAACCAAGCCAATCAACTTGGGAACAGAAGAATGTCCAAGGATCACCTACATTGCAGTTAACCTAACAGAAGCAGAAGAAATCACTCTCAGTGCCTTGCTCAAGGAATCCATCATCAACTTTGCATGGTCATACGCCCATATGCCTGGGCTTGATCCAAACCTTGTTGTTCATCATCTATCAGTAGATCCAAACGTCAAACCAGTGAAGCAGAAGCTAAGGAAAATGCATCCAAAGGTAGCATTGCTCGTCAAAGCAGAGCTTGAGAAGCTCCTCCAAGCTAAGATCATCAGAGCAATAGATTATTCAAAGTGGATCTCTAATATGGTGCCAGTCACAAAGCCTTCTGGCGACATCAGAATCTGTACTGATTTCAGGGACTTGAACAAGGCATGTCCTAAGGATGACTTCCCATTGCCAAACATAGACATGCTTGTAGACCTCACAGTGGGTCATGAGATGTTATCATTAATGGATGGCTTTTCAGGCTACAACCAAATTCATATAGCGGAAGCAGATCAACATAAAACAGCATTCACAACCCCATGGGGTACCTTCTGCTACAACATGATGCCATTTGGGCTAAAGAATGCAGGAGCAACATATCAGAGAGCAATGACAGCCATTTTCCATGACATGATCCACAAGATCCTTGAGGACTATGTGGATGATATCCTTGCAAAATCCAAAACAAGAGATGAGCACCTCAACATCCTAGAGCATGTATTTGATCGTCTGAATCATTATGGCTTAAAGTTAAATCCTAAGAAATGTGTCTTTGGTGTTACATCTGGCAAGCTTCTAGGCTTCATCGTCTCTAGACGAGGCATAGAGATCGATCCTAAAAAGGTAAAAGCAATAACAAAGACGCCTCCACCAAGAAATCTCAAACAGCTCAGAAGCCTACAGGGAAAGCTTCAATCAGTTCGGCGGTTCATCTCGCAACTAGCAGACAAGTGCCAACCATTCTCACATCTCTTATGCAAAGACACCAACTTCAAGTGGGATCCCATATGTCAAAGAAGCTTTGATAAGCTCAAAGAGTATCTAGCTAATGCTCCAATCCTAGTACCACCAGTTTTAGGATGCCCACTCATCCTTTACATCTCAACAATAGCTACAGCACTAGGGGCACTCCTAGCACAGCATGATGATGAAAATAGAGAACGAGCTATCTACTACATCAGTCGCACTCTTGTGGGCTATGAGCTTAACTATTCACCCATGGAGAAAGCATGCTTAGCAGTGGTCTTTGCCACTCAAAAACTTAGACATTACATGCTTAGCCACACAATCAAGCTCATATCAAAGGTGGACCCTCTTAAGTATCTGTTATCAAGGACAACCCTCACAGGCCGTATGGCGAAATGGGTCATGTTACTCAGCAAATTTGACATTCAGTATGTAGATCACAAAGCAATCAAAGGGCAAGTCATTGCCGATCAACTAGCAGAAGCACCGCTGGTGGATGCCTATCCACTAATCATGGAATTCCCCGATGAACATGTATGCATGATTGAAGAGTAGCCCATGTGGAAACTATACTTTGATGGCTCCAACACATCCCATAGCTCTGGGGCAGGAATCCTATTCGTCACACCTCAAGGTGACTATATTCCAAAATCAGTCAAGTTGGGATTCCCCTGTACCAATAACATTGCAGAATATGAGGCACTCATCTTAGGTCTCAGAACAGCTATCCAATGGAACATCACAGAACTACAAGTCTTTGGAGATTCACAGCTCATTATCAAGCAAGTCCTTGATGAATATCAGATAAAGGACGACAAATTACTACCCTACAAGAAACTGGTGGATAAACTGAAAGAGCATTTCCTACATCTACAATTCGATCAGATCCCAAGGCTTCAGAACAAAGCAGCAGATGCAATGGCAACCATCGGATCCTTATTGGAAATACCATGAGACGCATCACAGTATGAATTTCTAGTCGAGCAGCTACATTCACCAGCTTATGAGAACGCCGATGCAGACATGGTGTGTGTCTTGGTTGGTCCTCAATCCCCATGGTACCACGACATCCATGCATATCTAAAAAATGGTATCATATCTCCCCATCTCACCAATAACCAACGCCAAAACCTTATTCGTAGAGCTTCCCGCTACACTCTTGTAGCCAACACCCTATATCGTCGCGGGTATCACAATGTCCTATCTAGATGTTTAGATTCAAACGAGGCCGTCCTAGCCTTACAAGAAGTTCACGCTGGAATTTGTGGTGCCCACACGAGTGGCATGGTTCTAGAAAAGCAGCTGCTTAGAGTTGGATATTATTGGCCAACAATGGAACATGATGCATGTGAATTTGTCAAGAAATGTCTCCCATGTCAACAGCATGCCAATTTGATACATGCACCAGCACAGGATCTACAGCCTATTGCACCACCGTGGCCCTTTTCATGTTGGGGCCTCGACCTCATTGGCTTGATCACCCCCCTCTCTTCGGATGGACACAAGTATATCATAACAGCCACAAAGTACTTTACCAAATGGGTTGAAGCGATTCCGCTCACCCTTACTACTGGCATCCAAATATCCAAGTTCATCCTCTACCATATCATTTGCCGCTTTGGCATACCATCTACCATTTTCACAGACCATGGCACACCTTTTGAAAACTAGCATGTGGATGATCTGTGTGCCAGACTCCACATCCATCACCGTTTCTCCAGTCCATATTTCCCTCAAGGAAATGGCCAAGCTGAGGCAACTAACAAAACTATCTTGAAAATCCTCAAGAAGGTTGTCAATGATTCTGGTCGTGACTGGCACCTCCAAATCAATCCTGCCCTTTGGGCCTACCGTACTTCTTATCGCACTCCCACAGGCACCCACCCCATACTCCCTTGTATATGGTGCTGAAGCTGTTCTGCCGATCGAGGTTGAGCTCCCATCCTTGCGCGTCTCCATGAAGAACTATACAACTAATGAAGACTATCATGTGGCCCGGCTCACACAGCTAGATCTGCTAGATGAAAAGAGACAGCAAGCTTACGATCACCTGGTTGCATACCAGAATTGACTCAAAAGGAGTTATAACAAAAAGGTCCATCCTAGACAATTCCAAGTCGGTGACATGGTCCTTAAAGAAAATCAGAAGGTCCTAGCAAATAGAGAAAAGAAAGGCAAGTTTGAGCCTACTTGGTTGGGCCCCTATGTTGTCACCGCATCCTTTGGCTCTGGAGCCTATCAGCTATCAACACTAGAAGGCGAGCCCTTGAATCATCCTATCAACATCATCCATCTGAAGAGGTTCTATGCCTGAACCTGATCCTGCATATATCAGAAAATCCAAAAACATTCAAAAAAAGAAAAAAGCAAAAAAAAGCAAAAAAGCAAAAAAAAGTAAGAAAAAAAAAAGAAAAAAGAAAAGAGAAAGAGAAAATAATCGTCCAAGGTGAAAACTTGGCAATTCAAGTGCCTTGGACAAGTATGTTGGTGAAAACTTGGCAAACAGGCACCAACATAGTAAACTGAGCTATTTATCTATTCAGTTGTCCTTTCAGGTACCGTCCTCTTCCTCCATCCATAATCTCCTAACAGATCTCCCAGCAGTTCCATCTCCCCTATCTTCCAAACATTCAGCTTCCATCTTCCTCCAACCCATCTGCAATCCATATCCTATTCTGAAGCTTTGTACCATATCTTGTACCATATCCTTATCCCTTTCCTGTACAGCGCATTCCTCCCTGTATTTATCCTTCTTGTCTCCATCCTAGTGAGAGTCCCGCTGAGTGTGATCTTCCTATCCCCAATCCTGAGCTTCTGTACATATCCCTTGTGCATATCGTTCCTCCTTGTTGTACATAACCTTTGTCCGTCCTGCAGCAGCATTTGATCAAATATCTTGTCCCATCCCCAGCCTCAGAAAAATTGGTAGTCCCACTCAGGCCTTGTGCTTCAGCAACATCAATTGATGACTTATCCTTGCTCATCCTGATTATTCCTTGAACTTCAGCTTTTGCCAGTGAACAACTACACTTATTCTCTCACCAACCCATGGGTCTTTGAGGATATATCGTTCCTCCTGTCTGACCTAATCTTCCATCCTAGTCCTTGAGGATATATCGTTCCTCCTGTCCGACTAACCTTCCCACCATCAATCAAACCTAATCTCTCTCCTTGGCAAAGGATGTCTTTTTGGAGTTATCATTTTGATCTTGGATTTTTGTCCTTTGGGTCTTGTTAATCTTTTTGGCTTCTCTTTATCCCACCAGGGTCACCACGATTCATTATATCACGGTGTGCTACGTGTGCGGATAATTTTGGGGCAAGGTCTTTTGATCTTTCGCTTCTGCCTGTGAGTCAGTTGTGTGTTTGTGGTTCCTTCAGCATCGGATCCGCCATGTCACCTCTGTGCTTCATGTGTGATGTTGGGGCAACCCTATGTGTTTGTTTAGCGTCATTCCTCGTCAGTCCTCTACAACACTGGTGACAAGGCCTCGTGATCCCAATATCCTTGGCAGGTCTCTAGCATTGCTATATTAAATCTAGGTTGTGCACTCCCGTTTGCACTTGGAGCTATCTGGTCCCTTGCATTTATCATATAGATTAATCTTGCATCTTTGCATACAGCTGCATCTTGCATCTTGCATTTTCCATCTCATCTTGCATATCATCCATATTTGTTCTTAGAAGTGAGGTTATTTATCTCCCCTTTCTTCCTAGGCCCTTCCTTCCTCGTCCCCCTGGGCACACTCTGTCCCACTGGGCGCATCTTCCATGATTTTGTCCCACCGGGGCATGTTCCTCTTTCTTCTAGTCCACCCGGGCGTTACCCTTTTCTTCTGATTCTAGCCTCGGCATCTTGTTTTCTTGTCTTTGACGCCATGCCACTTGCGGCATCGCATCAAAGAGGGGCAAAATGTAGACACCGAAAAATCCTTTAGAAAATAAATTATTTTTGTTTTCTGAAAATCCTTGATGACATCATCATTTATTAATTAATTATTCATTTAATTAATTTATTTATTTTTATGGCATTAAATCCCTTTCTCTTAATTAAAAATTTTTAATTAAGGAATCTAGCCTAAAAATGTCATTTGGACATTATCCCTAATTTATTAATTATTTAATTAATAAATTGACCAAAAAACTTCAAAAATAAATTAATTTATTTTTAATTTATTTTTTATCCCAAACTTGGCCAATTTCCTTAAGACCACTAACCTCTTCCAAAATCTTCTAATCCCTTCTTAATTTCGATTAAAAGGCTAATCCATCTTTTCTAACCCTAATCCCAAGGTTAAATATTTAATTAAGGTTAAATATTTAATTTTCATATTTATTGAAAATATTTTAATAAATATTCCTAAAACTTAAGCTTTTGGAATGAATAACTTTTATTCCATGAAACTAAGGAGAAATCTAGACTCTTCTAGAATCTTCTCAAATCCACCCTCTTCACCCATCCTAATCCTTTTTTTTGTCCTAATCTAATCTTAATCCTACCCTTAAACCTTTGTGCAATCCTAACCAAGCTTAAGACTTTCCTAAACCAAAGCAAAGTCTTTCCTTCCAAATATCTCAACCACAAAGCATTTATTGCTTCCCCAAAGTCTTCAAAGCCTCTTAAAGCCCATTCATTGCTCTTACAAGCATTTATTTGGAGAGTTATGAGCTTGGAGCCCCCTTTGTTGACTCCTCTTTGCCCTTCCCTTCATCCACTCACCTTGTGACATGTGTCACCTCCTGATTGGCTGAGAACTAGCACAATCCATGTGCTTCCCTTTGAGTGAATCTTGGCTTCTCTTAAGGATTTCAATCCTGGCCATTCATTCCTCCTACCCCAAGCCTTTAGAAATCCTATAAATACCCTCACTTCCTAAGGCAAATTATCTCTCAACTCTCAAACTCAATAGAAAAGTTATAATGTCATTTTCATTCTAGCATAAGCATAAGTTCATCATTTTAGATCATTTTCAAGTTTAAATCACATCTAAATTAGCTTAAATGGATTAACATAGATTCATTTCTTGTTTTAATCTTAGTTCATCATTTATCTTTGCATATTTGTGTGTTCTTGAGGCCTTTGAGGCAAAATATGTTCTCATACCTATTTTGTGTCATTTTGGGTCTTCTTGATCCTCAAATCATCCATCTTACATGCTCCAAGTGCTTGAGTTTGCACACCCACATCCATTTATATCCAAGCATATCAAACGGTGCATGGGCGCATCTGTTTTAGGCTTAAACTGAGGTGGCTTTGATTTTAGTTTGTTTACCATTAAATTTGATTTGATTATATGCTATGACGTTTGTTTTTCTTTGGCCTTCAAAATAGGTTTAGGTGCACTCTCAAATCCTAGTCTACAATAATGAAGAGCACCAACAACACTCCTTTATAGAGTGGGATTGCTAAAGGAGGAGCTGGTGAATTTAGATAACTTTTCTTGGCTGCAAATAGGAGTGTGAATTGGTTTTGCACCATCCACTTTGTCTTCTTGAGAAGATCAAGTGTATATTTCCTTTGAGATAGGAGAAGCCCTATAGGAGTTAAAAGTGCTTCGATGCCGAAAAAATAATGGAGCTCGAACCCAAGTCCTTTATGGAAAAAGCTAACTGAAGTTGAAATATCAAATCTTGAACATAGTCCACAGTAGACCAAGTGATAATAATATCATCGACATAAAAATGCATAAAAATAGTGGAGTAGATGTTTCACTTAATGAATAGCGAAGTGTCAGCTTTGGAGCCCACAAAACTAACCTGTTGGAGAAAGGTTCTCAGTCGGTGGTACCAGGCATGTGGAGCTTATTTGAGACTATAGAGAGACTTGTGAAGTCTACACACACGATTAGGTAACTGGGGATCAATATAGTGGGGTGGTTGTTTCATGTAAACCTCTTCCTCAAGAACACCATGGGGGAAGGCATTTTGCACATCAAGTTGGTGAAGTGGCCAATCCATAGAGAGTGCAATAGTGAGAACTATACGAATGGTGAAGGGTTTGACCATAGGACTAAAAGTCTCCCCATAGTCAATTCCTTCATGCTAATTGAACCCCTTGGAAACTAGTTGTGGTTTGTAGAAATAAATTGAGCCGTTTGGTTTTGTTTTCAATTTAAAAACCCATTTGCACCCAATAACATTTAATTGGGACTTGGGTGGGACTAAGCTCCATGTCCCATTCTAGAGAAGTTCATTAATTTAATTATCCATTGCCAAGCCCCCATTGTGGGTCCACTTTGTCTTGGGAAAAACATGTTGGCTCATCAATGGAATAAGGAGATAAGGGGTGCTTAGTAGCACTATATGCCTTGGACTAAAAAATGCCATGTTTGGACCTTGTAACCATGGATGCACATTCATAGGAGGGACCATCAAGATTGGTGAAGATAACAACAAAGGAGAGGAAGGGGGGTCACAACTAGGAGAAGGTGGGGTTGAAATCACTAGGGTGGGGGCAGACTCAACTCGGGTACGGGGGTCATGGCTAGGAGAAGGTGAGGCATCTAGGGGGTAGAGAGACCATGGGGAGGTCCTTGTAAGGGAGGTGAAGGAACACTAGATGTAGGTGAGTGATAAAGTGGGAGAGTGGATACCTAAGATAGTGGAGAGGTCAAGCTCGGTGATGGTGTGTTCTTGTGAGTAGCAAATGGATAGGTCCCTTCATCAAACACAACATGCCAAGAGATATACATCCTATTGGTGGGAAGGTGAAGGCATTTATAGCCTTTGTGAACTAGTTGTAACCCAAGAAGACACAAGGGAGAGAATGGGACTCCATCTTATTAGAGCTCTAGGGTCAAAGGTAGGGAAAACAATGGCACCCAAAGACATGCATCACTGAATAGTCAGGACTTGTGTTAAACAGACACTGAAGGGGGGACCGATTGTTAAGGATGGGGGTGGGTAATCAGTTCACTAAGTAACAGGTCATGAGGAATTCATCTGTCCAATATCTGAAGGGAACTGAAGCCATATGAAGGAGGGTAAGACTAGTGACCATAATGTGCTTGTGTCGACACTCTGCTAAACAATTTTATTGTGGAGTGTAGGGATAGGAAAAATGTTGGGCAATTCCCTAGGAAGCCAAAAAGGGTTTAAATCTAATGAATTTGCCCCCATTGTCAGATTGGAAGGTTTTTGATTTTATGGCCAAGTAGGTTCTCAATTTTGGTCTTAAAACTAATGAATGTAGGTAGTGCATCTGATTTATGAGATAATGGAAAGAGCGACATGTATCTACTGTAAACATCCATAAAAATTAAATAAAAATGAAATCCATCATAAGAGACATAAGGAGAAGGACCCCAAAGATCAGAAATAATTAATTCCAAAGGATGTTTACAAGTAGTAGAACTAAAATTAAAAGACAATTGGTGACTCTTACTAACTTGACATAGACTACAAAGACCCAATTTATTCTAACTAACAAGAAGTGACTTAATTCCATAATATTCCTAATCGCCCATGCATAAGGTACCCTAAACATTAATGTCATCACTCAAGAGAAGTCCATTCACCAACAAAGGCTATAGAAGGGGCTTGAGAGGGTGGAGAAATACTTGAAGATAGGTGGTAGAGACCATCCTTATGTTTCTCATGAAGAACTACCATCCATGTGCACTGATCCTTTACAAGGAAAAAGTGTGGATGGAATTCAAAAAGACATCATTATCAAAGGCAAATTTTCAAATAGAGAGAATATTAGCTGTGACATTAGGGACATGCAAAATACATTGAGATGGAATAAATGTGAGGAATGATAAATTTGTGATCTACTAATATGAGAAATAGGAAGTTTAGATCCATTGCCAATGTGAAGCTTGTCAGGGCCATTATACTCATGGTGAATCTATAGGTTACTCAAGTCTAGAGTGACATAATTAGTGGCTCCACTATTAGGGTACCAGCTAGGCTTGACCAAAATTTGAGATGGTGCATAGGAACAAGACTATTGATGAGGGACACCATAGTGATGATACAAATAGGGTGCATAAAAATATGTAGGGGGGGAAATTGATTAGGGGATCCCCTAATAGGTTTTATCAAACCATAACCAACAAGTGTTGACTATGTGGTTCTTATGCCCACAAAGATGACACGCTCTTGTCCCCTAAATAGGCATAGGTGGAGGGTGTTGACCATGATTTTTGTTCCATGGCCTTGATTATTATGGTTCCTTCTGTGATTATTATTGTAGGGAAGCTGTTGAGAACAAGGATTGGGAGCACAATTAGGATTGGCTACATTAGCCACTGGGTGCTGCTGGTCATCCATACACATGTTGAAAGTGAGGAGATGGGCTTGAAAATCATCCATGTAAATAGTGTCAAGTGTGGTTGATAGAGAAGTAATGATAGCATCGTAGGCAAACTCGAGACTGCTCAAAATAATTTGCTATAGATCTGAATCACAAACAGTTTGTCCTAAAGCTATGAGGGTGATGACCAATCATTTGGCACACTAGAGATAGTCAAACATGGAGAGAGAACCCTTATGGATGGTCCATAGTTCATGATGAAGTTCCATGAGTCATGCTTAGGAACAGAAGAAAATCACTTCTCTAGAGCAAGCCAAACAACATGCAAGGTATCAAGGCCAACAATAGTCGATAGAGTATTATTAGTAAGAGCAAAGAGCAACCATCCAAGAAGGATCTTATCCTTTTTG
This sequence comes from Chamaecyparis obtusa, assembly GCA_027943335.1. Lineage (NCBI taxonomy): Eukaryota > Viridiplantae > Streptophyta > Pinopsida > Cupressales > Cupressaceae > Chamaecyparis > Chamaecyparis obtusa. Next base: position 159 of record BSBK01014727.1, on the reverse strand, counting down.
TGCTAGGAAAGATAGGTAGGATTCAGAATTAGATCTCTCATAGAGAGAGAATGAGGGGGACATGCAATAGTCCCATAAATGTATCCTTCCAAGTCATAGTCTTGGAGAAGCAAGAGGAAGTGTGTGCACCAAAGGAGGTAGTTTTGGTGATCAAGTTTG